>OX442421.1:8559013-8631202 GCA_949361645.1 Spongilla lacustris | reverse complement strand
ACCTTGAGTCACTTAACAAAATAAAGTTACTATATACAATAAGGGCGCCTACCATATTCCATCGCACGCCAGTACAATGAACTCATCTTCTTCTGATATGTCCCGTACCCTCACATCTGGCATAGCAGTAATCATTTGCTCTGCAAGAGGAAGGCAAGAATTCTTCTTGTAGAAGTGATCACCAAGTGCTCTGGATACATTGAGGCCTCCATTTACCCTGGCATCTGCACCAACCTCACCACCGGCCTGTTTAATTCTGCACAGCTCTGGGGCATCAGTTGGCTTATGATCTTCAGACAGATCCACACATTCCCCTACAGAACATCAGAGTAATAATGCACTCACAATAAGCTACTGCCCAACTGGTACCAATCGGTACAACTTCCTACCTTTACAGGAAAGAATGCACCTTGAGTCGCCAGCATTTGCCACTATAAGCTTGTTTTCCCTAACCAGACAGACAACAGCGGTGGTGCCACTATGGATGCCCATCGAACCCGCAATATCGTCCGCAGACAACCTGTGCAGAGATAGAGTGAGGAATGCTACTGAGGACACTCAACCAACTAGTCCAACCTGCAAGGTTTCTTAGCAGTAAGCTGTTCTGCAGTGGTAGGCGCCTTTCTCTTCCTGGACATACCTGGAACACTAGTAGATTCTTCCAGAGTTTTCATATGATTATTATGGGAGTGGTTAACACCTGAAGTCAGAAGATCTATTAAACAAGCATTCTTTTTGTAAAGAGTTCTTTCCACTGTCTGAACACCATTAGAAAGCACTTCCTCATCAGACAAATCCTCTTCATTTGATGACGACAAGGAGTCGCTGAGCTGTGTGGAATGTGCATTATTGTGACTGACATCCGCATTGGGGCAGGGTCCATTGTGTACACCAGAAGAATACTTTCCTGCATCACTGCACCCCTCTGAGGCAGACTGCTTGTAAGTACTTGTGACAGCTTCTTCAGCAAGATTAGGTTGGGGAGCTACCCGTCTTAGAGAATGGTGATGATATTTATCTGTGTAATTTATTTCCTTATTCGTGCCTTTTCGTGTCTTCTTGTTCACTCTTCTGTTGTCCACCCTCCTGCTATCATATTTTTCTTCAGGCTCTACTCGTTTTTCATCCTCCGATCCTTTCTTCCTTTCAAACACCACTGAATCCTCCTCCAACTCCTGCTCCTCTCCCCCCTCTTTCTCCTCCTCCTGCTCTCCTGTCACCCCCTGTTCCTCTACCTCTTGTTCCTCCAACCCCTCCTCCTCCTCCTCCTGCTCCTCTTCCCCCTCCTCTGAACTGTATGCTTCTGCTTTCTCCTGTTCCACAATGTTTTCCTCCTCGCTGCTATCCTCCAAGTCCTCAAAGTCAATTGTGATTCCTACCCTACTGGCTAGCATTTTTAACATTGATGCCACATCCCCTGCATCACCTTCATCATCATCATCATCATCATCATCATCAGCATCAGCATCCTCATCATGGTCACCTGGAAAGTAATGGAACAATAAATCTTAATAAAAAATAAAGGTGAAAAACTGCTGCATGCTCTCTAAGTTGGTATGGCACTGTTCAATGGTTTTGAGATCACTGATGTGTCAACAAGAAATTTAAAATTCATCTGAATATATGCAGTGTACATATAATCAGACCATATTCATTTCTCAGTAACTTAACAAATACCAATCAATTAGAGAGTTCTATTGTCTCTTGTTGCCAGGCTATTCATACAATGAAGCTTCCTCTATTTTGACTGCAGGATGACAAAGATGCCAAGAACTGTCCTATATGGCTATACCTACCTCATTCTAGCAATGGTACCACTGATATTGCAAGCTAGGTTTGCAAGTTAGCTAGTGTGTGGTAACAATGTGCTGGCCACAGCCATTCAAATGGCCACAGCCATTTAATGGCCTCGCAAAGAGTATTTCAGTTTTTAATAAATCTCCAACAATCTTTAGGTAAGGCTGGCCATCCTTAAAAATATAGATGGTTGTTGGATTCTGAAAGAATGAAAACACACTTGGTTTGTTATTTAAGCTACATTCAATAAGAGGCTGACTGACTAATACTTCAGTAATAATAATGGGTTTGACTTGCAAAAAATCCAGTTACTGTTATAAGTACATGTAGTGTATATTAAAAACGGGCAATCTTCAAGTTATATATTCATATTTATTAGACGAGTGAGTTTACCTACTTCGTTCAAATTATAACTATTTGTTTAGACAACAGTCATAGAATGACTACAAAATGGTATAGCACAACACAGGAAAAAGGTATAAACGTCCAGCCTGGATTTTTTTAGGCTGGTTTTTAACAAAAACCCATCCTAATAGCTTAAAAACCATCCTGGGATTGTGCGTCCAGGGTGGGAATAGTGCAAAAACCATAATGGGATTGAGCGTCCAGAGTGGGAATATGCATGGTTCTACCCTGGTTCTGTCGAACAAAATCCATGTTGAAGGATGAATATAATTATTGCCTCAACATGGGTTTTGTTCAACAGAACCAGGGTAGAACCATACATATTCCCATCCTGGACGCTCAATCCCATGATGGTTTTTGCACTATTCCCACCCTGGACGCACAATCCCAGGATGATTTCTACGCTATTAAGATGGGTTTTAGTTAAAAACCAGTCTAAAAAATCCAGGCTGGACGTTTATAACTTTTTCCTGTGCAAGAACATGATGGTAAGCCGCACCAGATACATGACCAGCTAGCTAAACAACAACAAACCACCACAAAAAAGGAGAGCTATTAATAGTCTACACAAGCAGTGCCATGCTAAAGTGAATTGTGAAAATTATATTGTATCTTTGATCAACAGTATTTTTAGCCAGCTAGAGCACTATAAGACTATTTCTTCAACAGGTCTACCACACTGTATGCATCATCTATCTACTCAGCTGTCACCTTTACCCAGCAATTTTTTGGCTCCAATGTACTGGCCCAGGAGGTCCTTCAACGGCATATTGGCTTCTTTCATCAGTTTGTAAGTGTCTATATCCTCATCCTCAAGTCTTTCAAAAAAGAATAGACAGTCTACATGGTATGCTAATAACAAAGAGCTAAAATAGCTTACTCTGGTTCACCCTGGTCTTTTCTGTCACTCAGAAGGAGCTCGTTCATCTCTTCCACAGCCTCTGGTGTGGTCAACAAGCGATCACACTCCAAGAATGTCTTCTGCAAGGCTAAAGGTATATTCCCTGATTTGTAAACACTGGAGGAGACCAAAAGCTCAGGAATATGAACACCACAGTACAACGCCACTTCTTTGCCTGAATAGTTGATGGGTTGATGTATGAAATGAGTGTATATGTGAGTATATGTATGTGTGTATGTGTATTTGTGTGTTCATGAGAAAAGTGAGAAATAAAGACAGAACAAAGATAAAATTCTTTAACACCTTTTGTTTGCTATTGTTGATATATGTACAGCCCACTTCCTTCTGCAGACCACAAATGCATAAGGAAGCCCTTTGACAAAATATCAGCTAGATAAATAACAACCATTCCTGCTTCAACAGAACAGCAATCACAGCCACAACCAAACAAAGGTGATAAAGGTTCAGTAAAAGTAACTGTAGTAGATGGTTTAAGTGTTTACAGCAATGTATGGTGCAATAATAATGGCACCTACATCGTGTCTTAACTAGGTACACACAACACAGCAGTTACTACATCCATGAGGAAAGGTCACCAAATAGCATAGACAGGAAGCTTTAATACAATGAATGACAATTACGTTGTTTTAAGGTACAATCTGTATATCATTGTTGATATATATGTACAGCCCACTTCCTGTTGCCGACCACAAATGCATAAGGAAGCCCCTTAGACAAAATCGCTGCTATATAAAGCCCTTCGACAGGAATAACGCATCCTTAAATAAGAACAGTTCGTGCTTTAACAGAACAGTGATCACGGCCACAACCAAATAAAGGTATGCAAGGTTCAGTAAAAGTAACTGTAAGTAGATGGTTTCAGTGTTACAGCAATGTATGGTGCAACAATAATGGCACCACAAAGTGTACCTACATGGCGTCTTAACAAGGTACACACAACATAGCAGTTACAATATCCATGAGGAAAGGTAGCATAGGCAGGAAGCTTTAATACAATGAATGACAATTATGTAGTTAAGGAACATACATAGGTACAAGTGGCTATATAGCTGCAGGTTACAAAACACTACCCCCAATCTTTGGCCTCACCAGCATGCAGCGCCCCACAACACCTGAATGGAGCAAAGCACGTCTTGGCGAGCGGACGAGAAAGATAAGCATAGACAGTACAACTTCCTTCTTAAGTCCTCCATTATGGGGTGAGGCCATAACCCACAAATACCATGCCAAGAACAGCGAAAGATCCTTCTCGTCAAGCCCATTTGGCAGCAGTGACAATTTCAGCGAACAGCAGCAACAAACACAGCAACAGAGGAGCCAGTTCCATTTAGACCTATCAACTACACACAATCAGGCCAGAAAAGTCAAAAGTGACGAAGCTGTGCCGAAGGACAAGTATGATCGGCTGAAATTGAAGTCAGGATCTGCCTTTGCTCAAAGCAGTGCCTTGCTAAACAGTGCAAGTGCCATGCACTTAGACAATGGTACTAAAGAGGATGAACTCAAGCTAAGGTACGACCGTCTCAAAGTGAGGGGAGCCAGAATCCAACAAAAGGTCCACAGCGGTACATCTTACTCCTCAACATCCTCCTCCTTCTCCATTTGCTCTGAAGGAAGTGTCTGCAATCTTGCTTACTGTCCAGAGAATCCGAGGCAGGTTGAGAGAGGCAGAGAGGGGCACAGGATGCCACCCTCCCAGTCCCATCTTCAAGGACAGCTAGCCCCATACGTGAACAATGCTTTTCTCCATACAGAACAGGGGATGACAGTGGTACACGCCACACCTCCAGAGTTCAATAATGACCTGTGTGTCATTGTCACACCCCCACAGCAGCAGCAGCAGCACCCGATGCATGCCATGCCTCGGGGAGCAGGAGACCGTCCACGCCCACGGTCACCCAAGATGAACGTATCTGCAAGCACAAGCAACATTCCCGTGCTGCTAGAGGCTCAGGACAGAATAACAAAGAACTCCAGTGGAAGCCAGCCCCTGATGCTGGGAGAAATGCTAGAGACCGACCTCGCTAAAACGCCTGCTGTACCATTCATCACTCCACCAATCAAGATGCGGTGTGACCATTCTGGAGGGATATATACTGTGGACGATCATGACATCCAACTAAAGGTTCCGAGAGGTGCAATTAAAAAGAGGGTGACAGCAGATATACAGATAGGTGTGTGTCTTCATGGCCCATTTGCTTTCCCACCCAACACACAGCCAGTATCCCCCATGATTTGGCTACATATAGGCCCCGATGTCAAGCTTGCAAAACCAGTTGAGATTAAAATCCCACATTGCCTGCAATTCAGGGCAGGAGAGGCTCTCCCACCTTCAAAGATGCAATTCTTGAGAGCATCATGCAAACCTAGAACAGCATCTCGCGGCCAGCTACAGAACTACCAACTCAGTGAGATAGACAGCAAAGGATCATTCACACTGGAGGAAAGCTCAGGCACTCTGGCTACAAAACAGTCTTCTTTTGTCTGCATCACTGCTAATGACACACCTGCAACTGTCTCCCAGACTAGCTACTGCCTCATCCCGGTCCTTCCAAGACCTATCAACTGCTCTACTTGGAAGATACAATGCTGTGTAACCTACTTCCTCAAGACATGCATCCAAGTAAGCAATTATGCACACCAGTCATCATCACCTATACATAATGCAAAATCTACTAGGCAGTGCAAAAGCAATTTGAGGACCACCATGAAGTACTCCCTCTCCACAAGTTCCACTTCACTGGGGACAGCACACATGCAGGCCTCAGTGTGGACTTCGAGAGGAGCATAGGGAAGACTGGGTGGCTTCTTGCAATGGAGTCCAGCCCAAAGGTATGCCACAGAACAAAGAACAGGCTCCCTTAGTTGTGTGCAAAATACACACATGGGTGTGTGGCTGCAGCCATGTAAAGGGAAAAGCACTGCCCTTTTATTGCATACCAACAACCAATTGATAACACATGTTTCAGAACAAGCTTGATCAAATGAATCATTCCCAGCACAAACAAACCCATACAAGAAATTAATGGTTACATTCTTTTCCTGTCCCCGTTCCCACACACGAGCAGATTAGCCCCAGTGATGTCAAATTCATTGATCCAACAGGTTTGATGGAGTCCCTCAACCTGTACCCACCACGCTTTACCATAAGGGTACATGGAGAAGAGGCCACATGTACAACTATAGCACATTTGGCATTCAGAGGCAGCAGAGAAACTATCAACATGGAAACAGTACTACCATTGAGGAGACAAGGTAATGTGTCAGAGGACAAGATGTGAGGTAAAGGGTGTAGTGGAACCTTAAGGTTTAGCAGTGGCTTAAGAATGGGGGGAGAAAAGCTAAGAAGGGCCAGAGGAAAGCATGCAGTAATCAGGAGGGAAACCGAATCATGTACACGTGGTTAACAGCAGCTAATCACCAGCAGTGCCTTTTAAGATTGGCTCTCAGAACGTGATCTGCTCTGTATTCACCAAGGGCTTATAGAATAAGTTTCATAACACAGGAAGATACCTTGACTGGTTTCTGTTGTTCTATTGTTCACCCTCCCACCCTCCTTCAGAAATATTTGCAGACTGTGGTAACTGCCATGTACATGTTTCAATTTCCTTTATCACCTGGTCTCTTTCACACACGCACACACACACACACACACACACACACACACACACACACAGCATGTCGAGTACCAACGCCAACACATTGTGCATCTTGTAGCTGCACTAACTTCACTGCTACAACAACAAACGGAGAGCGTGACTTTCTGGCACTTGTAAGTTGCATGCCATATGAAGAGACATAGCTTACAATCTCACCTACAGAATTATGGGCATGGTAAATTAGCAGACAGTGAACACAACAAAAGGACAGCAACCACACCCTCATCTTCAAGCCCTTCATGTGAGACCACTCTAATTCCACCTACTGACAAGGAGCTGGAAAGAGTTGCTGAAGAAACTGTCAGGCGGTTGGGATCTAGCTGGTTAAGGTTGCCTACACACCTCAACATCAAAGATTACCACCATGACGATAACTTGCAACCCAATGAGCCAGCTGCACATTTGCAGGTGAGGCCAGTTGTTGCAAAGAAGTAAGGAAAAGGTGGTTTTTGCTTTAAAACCGATTTGATGTTAACCCACCCTCAGCAAGTAAGGAAAAGGTGCTTTTTGCTTTAAAACCAATTTGATGTTAACCCACCCTCAGAACTCCTTGACCAGGTTGACCATTGTATTTGGACAACACTGTTTTATAAAAGCGTCCATCTTTAACATTGATTTATTCTCTCACATACATGTATGCATTGTATACATGCAAACAGCTGCTTGTAATGCTGAAGAAATGGCGAAGCACATCACAGGAATGCACCAAAACACAGCTTGCTGCCTGCTTGGAGAACACAGACAGGCAGTTACAAGAGGTAGCCAATTGGCTTGTCCATGGACAACTACTTGAGCAAGAGTAAATGCAACCAGCACAATCTTATAACTCTATTCATCTCCATACTTCTAGAACTCTGTTCAACTATATCATATGTACAGTTCAACACACACAACCTTCCTTTGGGCATTTGTTTGTGGTCTGTATCTTATTTCCTTTGGGCAGGATGTGGTATAGACATGTGTGGGCACCAAAGGGCAGAAATCCAGAAAAGTATGGCAAACAAACTTTAGGGTGGGCTACTAGCCCTAAGTTAGCTCAAGCAGAGCCACATGTATCAGTAGCTGCAGCTGTGATGGAGCCTGCTGACCTACAATTACATATGGATCGAGTGCTGGTTCAGGAGCCCAAGCTATCAAAATTTGTAATCGTCGATGCCCAATTCCAGCTATAGTCCAGGGTTGCATTGAGTGGGGGGGATTTAAAAATATGCCCCCCATGCCATATTGTTGCCCCCCTGTCAATCTTTAATGCATCAAGAAGAAAATATAAGCACAACTTATACAGCAATCCTTGTACTTTTTCTATCCCATACATATCAATCCATATTCATTAATAAAGGAACAATTAATAGGATTGTAAACTGCACAATTGAATACATTTGTGTTTTGAACAAAAACCAAACACAAATGCAATCACTAATCTCAGTTACATGTACACTTGTACAGGGCCTTACCTAATAATCTGCACTTATGTGTGCTTTTTTTATTACAATGGACCCATTGTTCTGATGATGTATTCGTTATATGCCTATGTTGTGTGTTTTAATATGCATTTTTCACACGTCAAATAAAGTTTCTGCTTTGTGTGGGAGGGAGCACATTACCCTCTTGCACCCAACCCTTTCCAGTGCCACTCCCTCTATAATTCCCCTTTATAATTCTGTGCTCATGCCATCCCGTTATAATACAGTCCCATGCCTCCTCCCCTTCCCCCAATTCCTGGATATGCTCCTGCAATGTCAGCCCAGAGCATCCAAAGCAAATTTGATCCCGCCCCTCAACCACACATCTAATCCTAAACATGTGAGCCATCCACAAAAAAATCTATCCAATTCTGAGTTCATGAATGTCAGAAACACTGGTCCTAGTAGAAGAAGTGACACCAGTTTTAATCAAGGTATGATGTGTGTGTAGCTAAATGAGCTCTAACAAATCAATAAGAAACAAATATATATAAATATCACGGTGAACTCCAGGGGGTAAAGAAAAAATGATAACTAAAATTAACTTGATGATTTATTTCTGTATTTAATTCATTCTAGTTGGTCAACCCAATAACCCACAACAATCAAGGTTAGTAATTCGATTTTTGACATACAGTTAGACAATATATATGTATATATGGGAATGTTTCCGCGAAAATGTCCTATGTTTAAAATAATCGTGTTATAAAAATGCTTTTTGTTTGAATCGTTATATCTCACAAACGGTTAAAGCTATGGACTTCCTATTTTCAACACTACATACTACACCATTTCTCTATGGTGCAATACAGTTTGAAGTCTTGCACTTGCTCCTTGCCAATATTGCAACATTCGATACCCCACCTGGTTCAAACCCGCCATAACTTTAGGTAGGAGTAATGAGTCAAATCACTTCAAATTTGTTTTGTAGGTAGATAGGTCCTATACCTATCGATTTGTTCTGTTCATTAATTTTTATACCATCCACTACAGAGATACAGTTGAACAAACTACGTGCACGTTTTCCCGCTTGATTCGCGCCAATGTTATAATCCCTGCCTCCATACATTGAGTGGGACACAATTTACCCAAATCATTGGCACGAATCGAGCGCGAAAATGTGCACGTAGTTTGTTCAACTGTACCTTTGTAATGGATGAATAACAATTAACGAACAGAACAAATCAATAGCTGCAGGACCTCTGTAGGATTTGAATAGATAACATTCCTATCAAAAGTTATGGTGGGTTTGAACCTGGTCGGTTATCGAACGTTGCAATACTGGCGTGGAGCACTCCAAAATGTATTTTACCATAGATAAATGGTATTGTATGAACTGTTGTAAATAGGAAGTCAATAGCATTTAGCTTATTACTTTTATAATGTTATAAAACATAGGAGAAATTGTCCCATATATATTATTATTTAAATATATGGCATTTTAAAACTACTGCAAGTTCCCTTTTGTTACTAATCCAATCATAGTGCAAAAGTTACGAACATAAACTGGAGTTGGATGTACATATACATGTACATTGACACATTACACTTTATGTGGGGTAACAAACAGAAGTTGTTGTGGACAGTGGAGAACTTCAGTTCAGTGGCATGAATGATGTTCCTCCTCACCCGAAGCTAAAGGAAAAAGCTATTCTCTAGGGATTGTCTTCAGTAACACCTCTGCAACCTTCCTTACAAGAGACACAAGAAGCCTTAGCTTTTATAAGGCTATACATGCAAGTATGTTTAAGTGTGTATGTTTAGTGGGCTCAAGCATGACAATGGTCGTAAATGTGGTCATACTTTGAAATTCTCAGACCAGTCTCTACTTTGTATTACAATCACTACCCTGGCATCTTTTTCTCGTAATTAAACCCCCTGGCCTTTTAGATATTGTAATCATCTGTCTCCAGATTGTTGCTACATATACGTGCGAGCAAGCAATAGTAGCTAATTTACACTACCAATACATGGCCATGTGAAGTAATCTCCTTGCATTGTTTTAATTGAAGACAAGTTTAGAGGGGAGGGGGAGGTGGGGAACTATGTAGGCCCACCATCTTTGGAGCTTACCTCCATGACCATCATACACAGCAAACAGAGAAGTCTTCTCATCAAGCTCTGAGATGACGGACCTTACATCCTAAAAGGGAGCAACAACACACATCATCACCAAATATAATATAATGTGCAGCTACATTCAGACTGCCCTTTTTTTTTATTTAGCTTAAGGTAATACTAGAATAGGCTAACAATGTACGTATGAAAAAATTCACACGTACACCAAATCATCACCACAGCAACAAGGTCACCACTATCATTATTAATTGAAAGTCACGCATCACCGTAACATCATAAATGGGGTAATCTGTACACCCACTTTTCACTTTCTCCATTTACAGGCCCATAGCGAATTGGGGAGGGGGGGGGGGGGGGGAGGGGGTAGCTACATGTCCATACAGCACATTGACGACACAGCAGTAGGAACCAATCACATATATGCAATCTGCATGTATACTACCTACTGAGCACAGCACTGATTGAACAACAGCCAATTGCTGATCTCAAGCAGGCAGTATACATGTAACAGCTAATGAGGCAATTAATTAGAGTCCAGCTCCACATATCTTCAGTGTTAATGCAACTGCTAAAAAGTATGCTCCCCTCGCAAACAACCATCATTGGTGTTCACATATATATATATGGGACAGTTTCCATGAAAACGTCGTTTCGCATATATGTATAAAGTGTTATAAAATTTATTTGCATTTGAATCACTATATCTTCAGAATGGTTAAGGCTATTCACTTCCTATTTTCTGCACTTTATACTACACCATTTAAAATACATTTTGGGGTATTGCACTAGCTCCATGCCAGTATTGCAACGTCCGATACCCCACCAGGTTCAAACCCAACACAACTTTCAGCAGGAGTAATCAAGTCGCTTCAAATTCGGTATATAGGTAGAGAGATCCCTTAGCTATTGGTCTGTACTGTTGTTCGTTATTTTTATGCCATCTGTTACAGGATACAGTTGAACATAAGTACGTGGACAATTTCCTGCTAGATTAGATAATCACCGCCTCCTCATTCATTGAGTGGGACACAATTTGCCCCAATCATTGGCGCGAATCAAGCATGAAAATGTGCCCACAGTTTGTTCAACTGTATCTCCGTAACGGATGACATAAATTAATGAACAGAACAAATCAATAGGTAGAGGGCCTCCGTACTTACAAACCGAATTTGAAGCAATTTTATTACTCCTGCTGGAAGTTATTGCTGTTTAGAACCAGGTGGGGCCCTGTTGAAAAACCTTGCTATGGGCCTGCTTAACATCAACAAAAAGATATTATTTTTTATCTCTCTAAAGTAAATGATTGGTTACTTCTACGGAATGAAAACAGATGGAGATAATGCACATTAAGTTAGAGTTCGCTGCTTCCAAAAGAGGTAGCCTTTTGCACCACTGTGCATTTTCCAACCCTCAAACACAGGATGCATACATATTAAGCACAGATACCTTTAGACATTTCCAAGTATAGAACACTTTGAATACACACATTCCTTCTTTGGTACCTGGTCTCAGCTAAACTGCTGGACCAGACTAAGATATGTTTGAGCAAATGCAATCATCTAGGCAGCAAACTGATTGCTTACAAGCACAATGTGACCCAAGGTGAACCATGCTCTTTGTTTAATGTAATTATCTCGACATGAAATCATCACAATTTCTAAAATGCTGAATGTGATTATCTCAACACGAAATCATCACAATTCCTAAAAGTGCATGGTGTTACCAATTAATGGCATACTACCAGTAGCTTCTGTGCATGTTAAACCATCACAAAAAAATAGTCAACCAATGCTTGGATTCCAATGATTCCACAAAACAGCACATATATGAGACACCTGGCACATCAAACTCACCTGAAGGATACTCTTCAATAATGGAGCACACATATCGTGAGCATGTAAGCAAGTGCACATGTATCTTAACATTGCATATCACACGTGGTGTATTCTCACAGACATTGCAGCTTGCATTTTGTATGTACATGTAAGCCGGTGAAGGGACATGAATCCACTAGCAAGGGTTTGTATGCAATTTTGTAGACATGCATGTTCACCTGTGCACACTGCATATGCCAGTGAGCCTGAGCATTTTGTGTATAGCATGTCTGCATATGCCAGTGAGCCTGAGCATTTTGTGTATAGCATGTCTGCATATGCCAGTGAGCCTGAGCATTTTGTGTATAGCATGTCTGCATATGCCAGTGAGCCTGAGCATTTTGTGTATAGCATGTCTGCATATGCCAGTGAGCCTGAGCATTTTGTGTATAGCATATGCAAAACGCGTGCCATGTGTTCATGTACACATGTACTTATACATCATGCTGCTGTGTTTGTAAACGAAAAGCAATCAGCTGGTACCCCCTTTGCCCCCCCTCCCCTCACCCTTTCAATGACCACTTCCACTACTACCATAAAGTAGCCAACATGGTCACAATGTGTGCCTACTTTGACCAAAAGAGTCTACATCCCCCCCCCCCCCCCCCCCCCCCCCCCTCCCATACGAAGCAGCTACTGCTTGCAAGGGCTCACATACTCAGGAGCAACCTTATCTGCAAAATGCACAGCCCATTTCCAGTGGTGGGAAAGGGATTTGGGAGGGAGAAGCTTCACCCCGAAAATGAAATACGAGCACATACAACGCAGCCAAGCCACGCAACTGTGCCTTAGGGGATTTTACTCCAGTCCAATTATTAGCAGATGTGAGGAATTTTTTTTCCAAGGTAAACTACGTTCCAAATTAATCTCGCAATTTGCTTGTCACACAACGTTCTAGCTTGCGTTACCTGGCAACAAATTCCTTTCCTATTCATTGCGTTACACTATGCTTAAGCGGATTCAGACGTTCACAACATACGAAAAAGTAACTTTTTACCTTCAATGACAACGCGTTCGAACCTTACGTGCTTTGATAAAAACGTCACAACACGTCCAAAGTTTTGTTACCTCCATTGACATTCTCCAGCCCTGCATCCCAGTTGCGGCGTAGGACAATGCCCTGCTTCCCAATTTAAACTCTCCGCACTCGGAATCCTTTTCTGTCAACGGCTTGCTAAGGAGTGCACCCATCGCGAGACAACTGGCAGCTAGTATTTTTTTTTTAACTGAGCTCAAAAATTGCGCGAACGTCACGTGATAAAATTTATTGCAACCGGTTTATACCCACGTGCTTCCCACAGAAACAAACAAAGGATGGGAAAGACGACTACAACTTCTAATTCTAAAGGTAATGTTCTGATGGAAATGCAACTATCTACAATCGGCCCTTTTTTTTAGAGCAACCAAGCTCAACCTATAAAATGCGAGACAAAGCTACCACGAAGCGCCTTCAGATGTACAACAAAGGAGGAAAGGTGGTCAGGTTAGCATCGGGAGATTTTTTTTAACTGTTTTGTTTTTAAAATCGTTGTATTGTTGTTCAAGAAATCGTAATGGAAGAGTGGTGAAGCCAGCTCCCTTTCAGGCACCTGCAAAGCCTGGAGAAGTTGCTCGTATAGAACCCAACAGAAAATGGTTTGGTTAGTGTATTAAACATTGGTTTAGGGGGGGGGGGGGGGTTTGAGTCTTTAATTATGATACTGTTTCCTAGGAAACACAAAGGTTATAAGTCAGGACGCTCTGCAGAGGTTCCAGGATGAGCTGGGGAAGACAATGAGAGACCCATATAAGGTAAAGGGTAATGTTGCCAAAACGCTTGATGCTACTATACAGCTCCTTTTCAGGTGGTGATGAAGCAGACAGGGCTACCTATTTCTCTGCTCAAGGAGACTGCAAAGGTATTCAACACGATATTGACATTGTTACTGATATCATGGTTGTATGTGTGTTAATTTTATTTATTTTTAACCAGCACACACGTGTTCACATGCTTGAGACAGAAAGTTTCTCTACTGTGTTTGGTCCCAAGGCCCAGCGCAAAAAGCCTAATTTAAAGGCATCAGACATGGAGGTGTGTCTAAAGTGATGCTTGTTGCAATCAGCTGCTCCACAGCATTGTGTTTTACATGTGATGTGTGTGTGTGTGTGTGTGTGTGTGTGTGTGTGTGTGTGCAGTCGCTAGTAGAAATCACACAGCAGTCTGAAGGTATTTTTGGTATCTCTTTGTGCCTTGTGCAATCTTCTGTTTTGCAGCACAATATGACACAAGCAAGGACACCGACCTAGTTAAGGAAGTACCGGACTTTAAGTACGGCTCAAGTTATATCATTACTTAGCGATATCTTCTTTTTTTTAATACTTTTTTTTTTTTTTCCAATTGGCATTACCAGGGAAGAAACAAGGGATTGTATTTTTTCAAAAGGACAGTCCAAGCGTATATGGAATGAGCTCCACAAGGTATTATTTCTGTTTGTTTGGTCTCATTGCCATTCAGAGCTCACCAATGTGTCATTTGCTGTAGGTGATTGACTCATCTGATGTTGTAGTGCAGGTGGGGCACCTCCCATGTGTGTGGGGTGGTGGGCACCCTGATCACTGCCATCTTTTTGTGGACAGGTGCTGGACTGCAGAAACCCAATGGGGACAAGGTCCAAGATGGTGGAGTCCTTCATTCGCAAGGAGAAGGGCCACAAGCATCTTGTGTTCCTGCTGAACAAGTGCGACCTTGTCCCAACTTGGGTGACGGTAAGCGTGGGTGGGTGGCCATGTAGTTACTGACTCTGTTGCATGGTACCAGGCACGCTGGATAACTACGCTCTCGAAAGAATATCCCACCCTTGCATTTCATGCCAGCGTTACAAACTCGTTTGGAAAGGGAGCACTCATTCACCTCCTTAGACAGTTTGCAAAGGTACTCCCCTTCTCACTGGAGAACCAAACATTATCCCCTAATTACACACACACGCACACCAGCTGCATAGTGACAAAAAGCAGATCAGGTTTGACATGCTTTTCTAACGTGTTACTCATTTAATGTCTTGCCCAATTTCTGTAGTGTAGGGTTTATTGGCTACCCCAACGTTGGCAAAAGCTCGATCATTAACACACTCCGCCAAAAAAAAGTATGCAGTGTGGCTCCAATACCGGGTGAAACCAAGGTAAGAAGGCATACATGTCAGACTTCAAGGGACTGCACGTATGTTAGAATGGCTCAACTACTTGGATTACTCCCTGCTAGTAGGTGTGGCAGTACGTGACACTGATGAAAAGAATCTATCTCATTGACTGTCCGGGTGTGGTGTGTCCCACCGATGACTCTGAATCTGAAATAGTCCTTAAAGGAGTGGTGAGTACCTCTGACCTTAGAATGTGGCACACACCTGTGCTCTTGTTGAAGTAATAGGGTGTGTTTGATGCCAGTAACAGCTGGTAATACTGTGACCACTTCGAAGATAGATAGTTACGATGGCAATTGCCATTTTCTCTGGTACAATGTAGGCAACTGCCTATGTTCCCAAAGCCATCCTCAGGTGGTCAATATGCACTTATAGTGTGTTAATGGCATGGGAACATAAGGCATCCTGTGAGCTCCACTGGTTACCATGGCAGCTATCTGTCATGGAAAGCGGTCCAGATTGTGTTACCATGGCAATTATCTGTCATGGAAAGGGTCTGGGTAGTGGATCAGGGGCAGCTGAGAATGGGGCAGTACAATCGTCATTACCTTGCCAGGGTAGTTTGGCATTACTGTGACACTAAAGACCATGCATTATTGTGCACAGGTGCGTGTAGAGAACTTGAAGGACCCAGCAGACTACATACCTGCTGTACTGGAGAGGGTGAAGCCAGAGTACTTGCAGAAGACGTACCATATCTCAACATGGGCAGACGCAACAGACTTCCTAGAGCAGCTGGCAGCTAGAATGGGGAGGCTGCTGAAGGTATGGGTTCTTCTATTGGCACTGTTTTGTTGGATGATGGCTGGGCTCTCGTTAGGGTGGTGAACCAGATGTGAGCACTGTGGCTAAGGTTGTGCTGTCTGATTTTCAAAGAGGGAAGCTACCTTACTTTGTACAACCACCACCCCTTCCTCAGCAACCTGCAGCCGTGAGTTCTGTTTGGGTTGTAGCCTTAAATTGTCCTGTAGCAGGACTAGGTGCATGCGTGTTGCTAGCTAGATGCGTGCAGGCCTGATTTTGTTGTGTACTATATACCACTCACAGAAATGGAACAATTACAGTACTTCAGTTTAAGTAGTGGCTAGTATGCATGTAAGTCTACATGAAATCCTAGCAAGGGTAGAGGACTATGCTGAGGCTGTCGATGTAGATATGACAAGTGGCTTTTAATTTGATGGAGTTTCCCCTGGGCAAGGTGGGTTGCAAGTCTTGACAGACTTGCTTGGTTTGAGCACTCCGAAATCTGTTGGTCTATCAAAAAAATTTAAATCACAAGTGAGGGCATTGCAAGAACAGAAACAATACAATGGCATTTATAAGCATTCGATTTTTGGGCACTGAAGTTTTTAGTGTGGACCCTGTGTTGTCATTGGTCGAATGTTATTCCATTTTTGGGACCCTGTGTTTCATTGATCAAATGTTTCATGGCAGCTGCATAAATACATCATTACTCAGCTCACCATTCCATAGCATATTAATTTCTTGAGAATGCAAATGCATTTTGAACGCCCAAATGGGTTGAAAGCAACAAGTATCTCCATCTTGCTGGGACATTTTACAAATATTGTTTTGCAAAACCCAGTAGTGACAACCTTTTGTATTTACCATTCCACACTTCCTGTCAATTCCCAGTACCATAAGTACAATCTGTGGCAGCTTCTGCACTTGTCAATTTTGTGCCTCTGTGTAAGCTGAGCACTGCTTGTATGCATTGTGTTCACTTAACACTGCCATGAGAAGGCACCATTCATACCCAGAGTCCTGATCCTGCCACGCGACACCCCCACATGACTTGTATCATTACACCTACATGTACAGTGGTTATGGAGGGGGATTATTTTCTGCCTAATTCTAATTCACTTTTAAATGTGGAGTATGTGATTAATAAGAATATGTGGTTTTTCCTTAGTATGTTCAGGAGATGCCACAGTATGTGGTAATGTTTTTGTCATCTTTTTTTTTTTAATCCTCATGCATGCACTGTCATGATACCGTCATGATTTTAGGAACCTAATAAATCCAGTGTGCAGCCTGCCTCTTTGGATGGGAGCAGCATACCTTGCAGTTCACAGAGCGGTGACAGTACAGCAACTGCTGCACAAGACAGCACTGAGCCTGCTGCTGAGACTGAAGCCACCTAGCAACCCGTGCAGTTGCAAATCAGAATGAGCTGAAATCATAAACAGTGTTGTTCACACACAAAAATGAATGTTTTTAACAATTGGTGATGATATGGGTGGGGCAGAGTCAACTAGTACCGGGACGCTGGAAGGTACTGATCCTGTCAAAGAACTGGCAACGAGGTACAACGGTAAGTGCTAAGTGGAACGAGTAACTAAAGGAAATGTGGCGCTCATGCACGCGTAGTGGCTGAGAATGATGTGGCATACCTGCGTCGGCGTTTCCAGGCGTTAAAGCCGGATGAGGCGGGGTTAATCGACAGGAGCGTATTTCAACACCCGCCGTATTCGATTGACCCTTTCTGCAGACAGGTGCGTCCAGAAAAATTTGATCGTGACACACGCAACCCTTCATTCATATCTGTCTCATTGTATTCTATTTTTTTTAGATATGGAAGCGCTTTTCTGGTGCAGAGGGCTTACCTAATAAAATCTCCTTCTACAAATACGCCCAATCAATGATATGGTGGCAGAAGGCGTCGGTCGACTATAAACTTGAATGTATTCAACTCCGGTAATGCTTACCATAGAGTGCTTACCAACTTTCTCCAACTATACGCAGTACTGTTTAATTGGATGAAAGACGTCAACGCAATCACTCCAGAACATTTAGTCCGAATTCTTGCCCATGTGTTACCCGATTACAAACAGGTACAGTAGGCCCTACCACGTACATGTACCAAAATAATAATATCCATGCGTATTTGACAACTGACAGGAGGAGATCAAACAAATAGCAGTGAGCATGGTAAAAATGATGTCTGGAGAAGGTATGCATTACGTTATTTATTTATTTATTTTTTTAAAAGAACAAACAGCATATACTAGTAACAGGTTTTCTCCAAAATTGGCACAGCAGGTCACAATGAAGTTGACATCCAGCACTTCACCCAGTGGTTTGAGCAGCAGATGCCACGGGACAGACTGCTTGGCGCACTGAAATTCAGCATTTCTCCACGAAGCTAACAAGTGTACCAAGTAAAAATCTGCCCCCACCTTCTACCTCCGAACATCACACCCACAACCACTGGACCCATGTTCAATTGAAACATAATTTAAAATATATACACAGATTTCCACGTTGCCAAAGTGAAACTGTTAGTATATCTGTAATTTCCAAAATTCAACAACAAAAAATAATGATAATAATAAAATGAAGTTAAAGGAAAGCACGACATGAAAGCAGACCCACCTTGGTAACAAGGCCAGCAGCAACGGTGTTGCCCCCCTCTCGTAACGTGATTCTTCCGAGCTCTTTGCAGTCCTGGTAACACTCCAGACACACAGGGCGAGCCACTTCCACCTGAATTATCGCAGAGCAGTTCTTTGAGAGGAACCTGCACGCAAAGAGAGCCAAGGTAATACCCGTGCGCACACTACATCTGCTCCATGCCTTGGTTTCCTCTTGACCACTTCTCCTGAAGTTCTGTTCAATAAACTTACTAACGTCTTTACCTTCGCAGACTCACTCACAGACAGATAGTGAAGTATAACCTTTTGCAAAAATGGCAGGTTTTTTTTTTTTTGGGGGGGGGGGGGGGGGAGGGGGAGGGGTGTGGAATGCAATAAAGCACTAACGATGCAACATCAAACAGCAACCTTACAGGAAGTCCAGTAGTGATAGGTTTTTCGACACCAAAGGTTATGATTCGAGCCTCAATGAGTGTGGTTACCTTGACGGGCTCGCTAAGGCTACACAGGACACTGCCAGTGCTGCAGGGAGAGGGAGGGGAGGGGGAGGGGGTTATTAATAACACCATGCACACAATTGGATGAGGAGCAGTTCACTTGAGTTTGGTGATGTCGATGCCTTGCACTGCAACGATCACCTGTTCCCCAGCTACCGCCCAGGTACGCAGTTCATCACCTACCATCAGAGCTGGTCACACAGTACGAAAAAGTCTCATGAATGACATTTCCCACAGGTGTACACACACATCACATGTAACACAATTCCAAGTATGCATCACATGCACACACCACACACACATGTACACACCCACCACACACCACACATGCACACCACACACATGCACACCACACACATGCACACCACACACATGCACACGCCACACACATGCACACGCCACACACATGCACACGCCACACACATATGCACACACCACCCACACACATGCACACACCACACACATCACTTACATGGATATGTACCTCATAAACCACCCCCACACACTTACATTTTACCACAACCTCTTCTGCAGCAGGCTGCACAAGTACGTTATCACCAACTTTGACATGGCCGCTTTCTATTCGGGCAGCCACATTCAGAGCAGTGCCCTGACCTGTGAGGAGATCAGGGTACTCTAACAATCTGTACACAGCACTGTGCGCTCTGACCTTTGAAGACATCCACCGCACAGCACCTGAACGGCTTGTCCACAGCTCGGATGGGTGGGGTGAAGCCATCTGGGCATGATCATGATTTAAGTGGCATACAAGCAAGCCACAGGGGAAGGCACACATGGTGGCCACAGGGGAAGGCACACATGGTGGCCCAAAAGGGAAACAGAACAACCACCCCCTCTCCTCTCCCTCCTACAAAATACCTATTCTTTGGAGCAAGGTGCCACCACTATACCAACTCTGCAACTTATCATCAATGCAAGGTGTTGCCAGGTTACCACCTGTTAGTCCACTGCAAGGCACATATGATATGTCTGCTTCCTGATGGACCCAGCAAAGGGGTGTGGCAAAGTGTGTGGCAAAGTGTGTGGCAAAGTGTGTGGCAAAGTGTGTGGCAAAGTGTGTGGGTTCTGCAGTTACTTTTAACCACCACATACCAATAACTCACCTTGAACCCCGCCCCTTTCAAGAAAGCTTTCAGTTTTTGTACAATCTCAGTAAACCTAGCTTCAGACCACTCCACCTGTTCATAGAAGAACATGAACACATGTAAATTTCACTGCACAAACTGCTCAGTAATATGCTGACCAAAACAAACCATGGGAACTCCAAAGCCATCCCTGGTCAGTAATACAAGCCATCCCTGGTCTAATACAAGCCATCCCTGGTCTAATACAAGCCATCCCTGGTCAGTAATACAAGCCATCCCTGGTCTAATACAAGCCATCCCTGGTCAGTAATACAAGCCATCCCTGGTCTAATACAAGCCATCCCTGGTCTAATACAAGCCATCCCTGGTCTAATACAAGCCATCCCTGGTCTAATACAAGCCATCCCTGGTCTAATACAAGCCATCCCTGGTCAGTAATACAAGCCATCCCTGGTCTAATACAAGCCATCCCTGGTCAGTAATACAAGCCATCCCTGGTCAGTAATACAAGCCATCCCTGGTCTAATACAAGCCATCTCTGGTCTAATACAAGCCATCCCTGGTCTAATACAAGCCATCCCTGGTCTAATACAAGCCATCCCTGGTCTAATACAAGCCATCCCTGGTCTAATACAAGCCATCCCTGGTCTAATACAAGCCATCCCTGGTCTAATACAAGCCATCCCTGGTCTAATACAAGCCATCCCTGGTCAGTAATACAAGCCATCCCTCGTCTAATACAAGCCATCCCTGGTCTAATACAAGCCATCCCTGGTCTAATACAAGCCATCCCTGGTCTAATACAAGCCATCCCTGGTCTAATACAAGCCATCCCTGGTCTAATACAAGCCATCCCTGGTCTAATACAAGCCATCCCTGGTCTAATACAAGCCATCCCTGGCCTAATACAAGCCATCCCTGGTCTAATACAAGCCATCCCTGGTCTAATACAAGCCATCCCTGGTCTAATACAAGCCATCCCTGGTCTAATACAAGCCATCCCTGGTCAGTAATACAAGCCATCCCTGGTCTAATACAAGCCATCCCTGGTCAGTAATACAAGCCATCCCTGGTCTAATACAAGCCATCCCTGGTCTAATACAAGCCATCCCTGGTCTAATACAAGCCATCCCTGGTCTAATACAAGCCATCCCTGGTCAGTAATACAAGCCATCCCTGGTCTAATACAAGCCATCCCTGGTCAGTAATACAAGCCATCCCTGGTCAGTAATACAAGCCATCCCTGGTCTAATACAAGCCATCTCTGGTCTAATACAAGCCATCCCTGGTCTAATACAAGCCATCCCTGGTCTAATACAAGCCATCCCTGGTCAAATACAAGCCATCCCTGGTCTAATACAAGCCATCCCTGGTCTAATACAAGCCATCCCTGGTCTAATACAAGCCATCCCTGGTCTAATACAAGCCATCCCTGGTCAGTAATACAAGCCATCCCTCGTCTAATACAAGCCATCCCTGGTCTAATACAAGCCATCCCTGGTCTAATACAAGCCATCCCTGGTCTAATACAAGCCATCCCTGGTCTAATACAAGCCATCCCTGGTCTAATACAAGCCATCCCTGGTCTAATACAAGCCATCCCTGGTCTAATACAAGCCATCCCTGGCCTAATACAAGCCATCCCTGGTCTAATACAAGCCATCCCTGGTCTAATACAAGCCATCCCTGGTCTAATACAAGCCATCCCTGGTCTAATACAAGCCATCCCTGGTCTAATACAAGTCATCCCTGGTCTAATACAAGTCATCCCTACAAGCCATCCCTGGTCAGTACTACACACCATCCCTGGTCAGTACTACACACTATCCCTGGTCACCATTGGTCAGCCATACAAACCACTTGCCATAAAAGGCCCATACATGTATGCAGCAGCCAGTTTAACCACTGAAATTACAGTGAGGTAACTTAAAGAACATGGCATTCTTCACACCCTAATAGCACACGCACCATGTCCATTTTGTTCACGACAATAACCATCTCCCGCACTCCAAGTGACCGCGCGAGGATGGCATGTTCCCTGGTCTGCCCTCCATCTTCAAATCCTGCTTCAAATTCCCCCGTTGTGGCATCTACCACAAGCAGAGCCACGTCTGCCTGCATGAAGGAAACAAGCTCCTAACACGTTTTTCTATCCCAAGGACAGTAAGGGTCCTACTAGGCCCCTCCCACAATATTAAAATTAAGTCCTGCCCACAGCACCTGAGCTGTTCCAGTGATCATGTTGGGAATAAAGTCCTTGTGTCCAGGGGCATCCATCAGGTTTATAACAAACTTTTCAGTCTCAAACTGCTCATGAGCTATATCCATGGTTATTCCCCTGAAGGAAAACCACCGGTTAGAGGCAATATATACAGTTAGTAAAAATTAACAGGTTATTTCCATGGCTATTAAAAGGACAGACAACATTAATCGGTTATGTCCGTGGTTATTAAAAGGACAGACAACAGCAATAACCACGATTGTTATAAAAGGACATATGACAATACAGTGACTCTGATTACTGTATAGCGCAAAATAGTATCGGGGGAAACCTGGTGAATTTGGTGAATATTCGCTAATTCACCAAAATTTTACACAACCAAATTAGACCCCTTTGCAGTTAAGTAACAGGAAAATTTTCTTAGTTATGCCAATATTTTTCACCAATATCCTACTGAAGCAAATTCACCATATACTTTTTACCCTCCACTATTTTGCGTTATATACGGTATTGGAAGTGGACTGTACACGTGTACATACCTCTTCCTCTCTTCTCCAGTCTGATCCAGCACCCAAGCAAAGGCAAAGGAAGATTTCCCAATCCTTGACGACTCTTGCTCATACCTGGGTGCATGTAACACACGTGTACAGTAGTATTTGACATATCCATGACAACAGGTGGTCACACGTCCATGACAACAGGTGGTCACACATCCATGACAACAGGTGGTCACACATCCATGACAACAGGTGGTCACACAGGTGACAGGTCAAACATGCATGACAATAAGTTGAAAACAATCAACCACAAAACAAGTGTGGTAGAGGGCATGGCAATGGGTGTAGCAGAGGGTATGGCAATGGGTGTGGTAGAGGGCATGGCAATGGGTGTAGCAGAGGGTATGGCAATGGGTGTGGTAGAGGGCATGGCAATGGGTGTGGTAGAGGGCATGGCAATGGGTGGGGTAGAGGGCATGGCAATGGGTGTAGCAGAGGGTATGGCAATGGGTGTGGTAGAGGGCATGGCAATGGGTGTAGCAGAGGGTATGGCAATGGGTGTGGTAGAGGGCATGGCAATGGGTGTGGTAGAGGGCATGGCAATGGGTGGGGTAGAGGGCATGGCAATGGGTGTAGCAGAGGGTATGGCAATGGGTGTGGTAGAGGGCATGGCAATGGGTGTAGCAGAGGGCATGGCAATGGGTGTGGTAGAGGGCATGGCAATGGGTGGGGTAGAGGGCATGGCAATGGGTGTAGCAGAGGGTATGGCAATGGGTGTGGTAGAGGGCATGGCAATGGGTGGGGTAGAGGGCATGGCAATGGGTGTAGCAGAGGGTATGGCAATGGGTGTGGTAGAGGGCATGGCAATGGGTGGGGCAGAGGGCATGGCAATGGGTGGGGGCACACACCTAACACTTACTTGTGCATCTCCTTCTTGGACACCTGGCCCACCTGGAAGAGAAGGTGGCCCATCAGAGTGCTCTTTCCTGCATCAACGTGACCTTTCAGGCAAGGACAGGTATGCAACTCAGCAAGAAATAACCCCCAGCCAACCTAACTACACCCTAGATACTGAAGGGCTTGCTACCACACCTACCACCACCATTACACATGTACCCACTGCCTCCATTACACATGCACCCACTGCCTCCATTACACATGCCCCCATTACACATGTACCCATTGCCCCCATTACACATGTACCCACTGCCCCCATTACACATGTACCCACTGCTCCCATTAGACATGTACCCACAACTAGCTCTGCGACCCCTACCAATGACCACCAAATTAATGGATGGCTTTTCTGATGTCTTTCTTTTCTTATACTCTGCCATGACGTCCACACTCTGAAGGAAGGTGTAAGGGGGGGGGGGGGGGGGGGGGTCACACACAGAGCCAGGGACTGTAAGAGGATACCTCTTATCTAGAACCAAGATCACAACATGAGGGCTGTCCTCACATGCCACATGAGGGTAGTGATGGTCCTCACATGCCACATGAGGGTAGTGATGGTCCTCACATGCCACATGAGGGTAGTGGTGGTCCTCACACGCCACATGAGGGTAGTGATGGTCCTCACATGCCACATGAGGGTAGTGATGGTCCTCACATGTCACATGAGGGTAGTGATGGTCCTCACATGTCACATGAGGGTAGTGATGGTCCTCACATGTCACATGAGGGTAGTGATGGTCCTCACATGCCACATGAGGGTAGTGATGGTCCTCACATGCCACATGAGGGTAGTGGTGGTCCTCACATGTCACATGAGGGTAGTGATGGTCCTCACATGCCACATGAGGGTAGTGATTTTCCCCACATGTAATATAACATGAGGGCGGTCACCACATAACATGCAGGTGACTATCACATGTGGTGGACATCACATTATACATGAGGGTGGTCATCACATTTCATAATACTACCTGCTGTTTCTGTTTGGTAGCACTGTGCTTTGGTGTGGACAGTGGACTGCTGACACTTGGATTCACAGGAATTGGGGAAGCTCGAAGCACATCGGTACTGCTTGTGTCTGTGCTAGGAGTGGCAGGTCCTAGAACCGCACGGGGACATGTAGCCGACGTGGTGGGAATGGGACTAGGCGCAACAACAACGGGGCTATGAAGGG
Organism: Spongilla lacustris; assembly: GCA_949361645.1. Lineage (NCBI taxonomy): Eukaryota > Metazoa > Porifera > Demospongiae > Spongillida > Spongillidae > Spongilla > Spongilla lacustris. Next base: position 8,606,001 of record OX442421.1, on the reverse strand, counting down.
GGGGGGGGGGGGGTGGTGGGGGTGAAAGGCACAACATACACAACACAATAGGGGAGGGCATTACCTCACTGTAAACCCCACACTCCTGGGAGTATTGGACACTCGAACAGTGACCGGAAAGCGATTGCAGAGTTCTGGAAATGGAGTTGCCTGGCATCACACACTACAGCACGAACCATCAAGTTTCCATCTGGCTTAGCATAGCTCAATACACAATAACCCCGGACCACCACAGTGAGTATAAAAATAACAACTCTTATGAATAATTAACATATACGCACATAAACACAAATAATTATATATACATGTACACACATAAAAATAAACTGGGCATATAAATAATTACCACAGAATATGATTATCAAAAATATATACAGCTGAATGGTATTTGTATGTTCCCAGCAAACTGCTACACAAATTCCATGACTATGGGTGTGGGGTTATGACATCATCAGGGGATGGGGTCGAAAAATCAAACAACAGCCCACAAATAGAGCCAGGCCAAATTGAGGTGAACAAATGTTCGCGCCTGCCACAGCTCCCATGGCTTCGAGAGCACATGACCCTCGTGAACAGCTGTTCGCGCATTGACTTGCACTTGGGCTCTGCAAAGGACATTTGGTTGGAACCTGTTGGATCCTTCAAGGACAGGGGTGTGGTCTCCGCCTCCCAGAGCTCAGCAGTTCTACTGATCCCCTTACTGTGTTGGTCCATTAGCAACTCCAGAGACAACTGTCCTGTCTCAGAAGTTACTGTGGAGGTCACTTGGCTCAATTTTGATTGTGCAGATGCCATGTGTGTGTACACAATATCTGAAAGTGACAGGTCACCTGATAAGGGCGGTTTTGTGAACCTAGGGAACCTCGGAGCAAAAGACAGCACTGGCTGGGTTTGTGGTGCAGCCAACTGTGATAAAGATGGAGAGCTGTTCTTTGCAAGCTGTGATAAAGATGGAGAACTGGTTTGTGCAGCAAGCTGCAATAAAGATGGAGAAGTGGTTTGGGGTGCAGCAAGCTGTGATAAAGATGGAGAACTGGTTTGGGGTGCAGCAAGCTGTGATAAAGATGGAGAACTGGTTTGTGCAACAAGCTGTGATAAAGATGGAGAAGTGGTTTGGGGTGCAGCAAGCTGTGATAAAGATGGAGAACTGGTTTGGGGTGCAGCAAGCTGTGATAAAGATGGAGAACTGGTTTGTGCAGCAAGCTGTGATAAAGATGGAGAACTGGTTTGGGGTGCAGCAAGCTGTGATAAAGATGGAGAACTGGTTTGGGGTGCAGCAAGCTGTGATAAAGATGGAGAACTGGTTTGTGCAGCAAGCTGCAATAAAGATGGAGAACTGGTTTGGGGTGCAGCAAGCTGCAATAAAGATGGAGAACTGGTTTGTGCAGCAAGCTGCAATAAAGATGGAGAACTGGTTTGGGGTGCAGCAAGCTGCAATAAAGATGGAGAACTGGTTTGGGGTGCAGCAAGCTGTGATAAAGATGGAGAACTGGTTTTTGCAAGCTGCAATAAAGATGGAGAACTGGTTTTTGCAAGCTGCAATAAAGATGGAGAACTGGTTTGGGGTGCAGCAAGCTGTGATAAAGATGGAGAACTGGTTTGTGCAGCAAGCTGTGATAAAGATGGAGAAGTGGTTTGGGGTGCAGCAAGCTGCAATAAAGATGGAGAACTGGTTTGGGGTGCAGCAAGCAGTGATAAAGATGGAGAACTGGTTTGGGGTGCAGCAAGCTGCAATAAAGATGGAGAACTGGTTTGGGGTGCAGCAAGCAGTGATAAAGATGGAGAACTGGTTTGGGGTGCAGCAAGCTGCAATAAAGATGGAGAACTGGTTTGGGGTGCAGCAAGCTGTGATAAAGATGAGCCTTTGCTACAGTGTGATAATTTTGGGACTGAACGATCCATACGCTGTACTTGACCATCCTTTGAACTTATACCAAGTGTACATAACACCTTTCCCCTCTCCCCATACATTAGTTCTGGGGGAAGCATGCATCTAACTTCTTACCTTACAGCCGGTCGTCGTAGTAAACAAATGGAGAAAGTGGCGAGAAGAAAAAAAGAGATTGAAAATTAGGTCTAGCCACACCAATTTTCCCCCTACCTTCTTCTGTCGGTAGTCGGGAATATCCTGGGGGAGGGGCAAGCGGAACTTTTCCTTTTCCGGTGGCAGTGGTATCTGCTTCTTTGGCTTCGTCCGAAGAGGATGCGGGCTGAAAGTACTGCGCCAGAGACGGTGTTTCGTGGGTCTCTCGTCTGAACACGAATCGCGCTGTGGACGTATGCGTGTAACAGGTGTAGAAAATGTTTATTATGCATGCTCAGGCGAGGTGTGCGTATACTGACAGTCGCTTGGGGACATCGCTGGCTCGTCTTCCAATGAACGCCCGTACGTGTCGTCATACTCGTCATCTTCTACACGGTAGCATTGACACGGTTACAGTGGTCTGATGAAAGACGAAGTATTGCTTCCTTCGTCGCTACACACATACCATCTTCATAGTGCTGCGGTCTGACTCTATGTCTTGAGGCCATCGTCGTAACAATTCACATTTTTTTTTACTTTTAACACGAATTGTAGGGGTTAATGTCTCGTTCCCACAGGGTGTGCCTGAAGAGCGCTTCAGTGGTTTCTGGGATCCCCAGAATATGGCTTCAAAGCCGATAAAATCTGTTGTGGGCTATTACTAACAAAGCTGTTTGCTAAAGATTGAAATTGTGTTCAGCATAACTCTAACTCAGAAAGTCATACTACCAAACAGTAGGTTTCTAACTTGTATTCTCTACATGTATGTCCTTTTCATAACCGCTAACATTACGCTTCAACCGTGACGAAGATAAACCTCATAGGCGTAGGAAGCGGGGGGGCAGGGGGGGCTATAGCCCCCCCCCCCCCCCCCCCCCCCCCCCCCCCCCCCCCCCACTTTTGATATTGGGGGGGCTAAGCCCCCTCACTTTTGGGGTATTTATGAATAAAATTATATTAATCGCTCTGTTAACGGATTCGGCGAGAAGCAAGATCACGGCGAGCAGAAAGGAGCTGATTTTCTATATCTGTCATTTTTATAGACAATTTGTGGTCCTAGGAGTCAAAGAGCCTTACTACTGAAATCACCAACGTATACGTAGGCGTCGGTATGGCAGCGATTCTGACCCTCTATCCCATCAAACACCTGATGCCACGATTATTATAGACTGACATATATATGGGGAAATAAAAAAGGGACCTACTGTAATGCAACAATATTGAATTTTCCAGAAAAGTGGATGCGTGCAATTGAAATGTATGCGTAAAAATTTACACGTACACCGCTATTTAATATGGACAGTCGAATTTCAAGTGCATAAGAAAGAATCAAGTTAATTGTAGAGGACCTAGCTATATATAGGAATCTCGCATAATATCAAATAATGCATTATATATTAGTTCCCTTTTCGCGGATATTTTCTCATATTCAGATGTCATAAATTGCACAGCAAGGTTCTTTATAGGGCTAGACATTGCCGCAAGCAGCAAATGTGCAGCAAGGACACGTAAAAGGCTCTATATACGGCAATGCTGCACCAAGGATATTGGCATGACTGAGGAAATCGAAAATGCATGCAATCACCTATACATATACATGTACTTGTAGTCTTCTAATCTGTTGTTATGAAATCGTGCGTCCAAAAAAATTAATTTTTTTGGCAACCCCAATCGTGCTGTGCATATGCACACACGCACAATTATCTCTGCATTTACACTCGTATATCATTCTCGTACTATGCCATATTATTAGTCTATGCATATATGTGTGAAAATCTTTTAACTATAATGGAATTGTCAGTGTAAATTGGAATACGGTTTGGTTACCAGTGGCGCGCGGCGGTCATGGCTATTTCATAGCTGGGGGGGGGGGGGGGGGCCCTAACCCTAAATAATATTGTAGCGCCTCCCTCCCATAGTCACCGGCAAACACGCGCACTATCGCTGGTCGATCCGTTAAGTTTACTTCGCGAACGAACAATGCCGCTACGCATGCTCTACATGCATCATCGAATCCTCAATCCGATTCTCCACTGCATGGATAGCACCAACAAGTCAGAATTTTCCACATTTTGCACTGCTTGAAACTGTCTTATAAGATCAGACCGCTCAAGAGTCTCGCGGGCCATGACGTAATTAAGAAAGATATTACATGTAGGTCTGGTTGTCTTAATTTATTACGTCATACGCGTACATGGGAATTGATGGCGCAATTATGGCAGCGTTTGGTGCTATGAGTTAGGCCTGCAGGTGGGGCCTGGGTGCCTGGCCACCCCGCAACTGACAGCTTCATTTTACCACACCTACTTATGAATAATTAATTTCAGCCCCCCCCCACTTTTTGAACCGTTCCTACGCCACTGAACCTCTTATCCAAGCGAATCGTACCAGATCCGGATGAAGCGTTAACGCCCCCCTCCCCCCAAAAAAAAAAAAAAAAGATACGCCCCCGGTCTATGTAAATAATTACATCATGCAGCAATGCGTCAACTGGACTGGGAACGAGGGACGCACGTTGCAGGCCGGTTGTAATGTAACAAGATATAATTAAAATAAAATTGGTGATGTAGGATTTGTATAGATAGCAATTGAGTAAAAAGTAAGGAAACAAGGAATTACGGATATTATGCATTCATTAAATTATAAATATTACAGACCTACATTATTTAGCAAATCTACCTGCCTGAAGGTCTGCTAAATGTAGGTATGTAATATTTATAATTTAATGAATGCATAATATCCGTAATTCCTTGTTTCCTTACTTTTTACTCAATTGCTATCTATACAAATCCTACATCACCAATTTTATTTTAATTAAATTTTTATATCTTGTTTCACTCCTTTTTTTCCCCCGGCGGGTTCCGACATGTACTTATACATTGCATGCATGAGCACAAACGTAGAAGGAAGGGGAATCTTGGAATACAACCCATTGCATCACATACATCACAGCAGTATGTACAATAGGACAGTTTGTTCTGCTCACTTGCTATCATCATTAAATCACATCACAATCAAACAATTTCCTTTAAACAGTTAATGTCTCTGAATTGGCATGTGACTGGAAGATGAGGGGATCCCTAAAGAAAGTAGTAGTGTAGGAAAGGAGGAATTAGTAGTGAAGTCACAAAATATAATGTGAGCTCAAACCATAATTGCCCTTCCCATGGCTCCAACCAAAACATCCTAAACTGACATACATGTAGCCCCAACCCGAATCTCCATCACAACTATCCTCACAGGATTCAAAGCCCTCACCTCTTGACTGAAGGTACTCATACGTTCTTCAAAGCCAGTAGTGAAGGCATCAGGAATAATCGCCATAAATGTCTGTCCTTGATGTGAGTACATGTATATGATCAGAGCAATTCGCCATTCACACAAAAGATGCTTACCAGATTGCCTGCCTTTTATTTTGAATACTGATCCTCTTCGTACAATAAACAAGCACGTGCTTTTGCTTTGCTAAAATTTGAAGTAGTTGGGCTGGCCCGACTAAACTTAAAGGTCGTTCTTTTAATAGGGCTACTAGCTCTCACTTTCAGACGTTCCGCTCGTCTTTTAGAAGGGAATGGAGAAAGGAGGGAAGGAGGAGGGGAAGAGAGAGGAGGAGGGAAGGGGGTGAAGAGAGGAGGGAAGGGGATAAGGAGAGAGGAGGGAAGGGGATAAGGAGAGAGGAGGGAAGGGGATAAGGAGAGAGGAGGGAAGGGGGAGAGGAGAGAGGAGAGAGGAAGGGGGAGAGAAGAGAGGAGGGAAGGGGGAGAGGAGGAGGGAAGGGGAGAGGAAGGAAGGGGGAAAGGAGAGAGGAGGGAACTGGGAGAGGAGGGAAGGGGGAGAGGAGGAGGAAGGGGAGAGGAGGGAAGGGGGAGAGGAGAGAGGAGGGAAGGGGGAGAGGAGGAGGGAAGGGGGAGAGGAGAGAGGAGGGAAGGGGGAGAGGAGAGAGGAGGGAAGGGGGAGAGGAGAGAGGGGGGAGTGGAGAGAAGAGGGAAGGGGAGAGGAGAGAAGAGAGAAGAAGGGGGTGAGGAGAGAGGAGGGAAGGGGGAGAGGAGAGAGGAGGGAAGGGGGAGAGGAGAGAGGAGGGAAGGGGGAGAGGAGAGAGGAGGGAAGGGGGAGAGGAGAGAGGAGGGAAGGGGGAGAGGAGAGAGGAGGGAAGGGGGAGAGGAGAGAGGAGGGAAGGGGGAGAGGAGAGAGGAGGGAAGGGGGAGAGGAGAGAGGAGGGAAGGGGGAGAGGAGAGAGGAGGGAAGGGGGAGAGGAGAGAGGAGGGAAGGGGGAGAGGAGAGAGGAGGGAAGGGGGAGAGGAGAGAGGAGGGAAGGGGGAGAGGAGAGAGGAGGGAAGGGGGAGAGGAGAGAGGAGGGAAGGGGGAGAGGAGAGAGGAGGGAAGGGGGAGAGGAGAGAGGAGGGAAGGGGGAGAGGAGAGAGGAGGGAAGGGGGAGAGGAGAGAGGAGGGAAGGGGGAGAGGAGAGAGGAGGGAAGGGGGAGAGGAGAGAGGAGGGAAGGGGGAGAGGAGAGAGGAGGGAAGGGGGAGAGGAGAGAGGAGGGAAGGGGGAGAGGAGAGAGGAGGGAAGGGGGAGAGGAGAGAGGAGGGAAGGGGGAGAGGAGAGAGGAGGGAAGGGGGAGAGGAGAGAGGAGGGAAGGGGGAGAGGAGAGAGGAGGGAAGGGGGTGAGAAGAGAAGGGGGAGAGGAGAGAAGAGGGAAGGGGAGATGAGGGGAGGGGAGAAGAGAATGGAGAGGAAGGGTAGGAGAGAAGAGAAGATGAGACAGGAGGGAAGGGGAGGGGGATAGCTAGCACAACACTACACCACTTGGCAACATATCCATGAGACATGGCACACACTTTTCAACACACACAGTCACATACACCCACCTATTCAGAGTGGTTCACCCCCATCCTGGTGGGACGGTGTTCTGTTTTCCATCACCTTTGCAGCTTGAATGAGCAGCACCTGATTTGCTCTAGTGGGACCACGCAATTGTGGAGGACATTCCCGTTACCATTGTCGGCATTGAACAAAACTCACTTATAAATGGTCCTACCAACAGGTCATCTTTGACAGCTTGCTTACATGAGGGTGGGGGGCGCAAATATAGTGTTACTTTCGTTGTATGTTAGGTAGCTCACCTGTATAAGTCACCCATGGCCAATCAATGCCAACTTCTTTGGCCTTAATTGCGACGGCCAGTTGCATGCAGTGGTTTTCCACCTTCACGCTATCCGCCTTCTTTCTGCCTTCATGCTAGCCTATCGATCCTTCTTACTTTTGCGATGGGCTTAACCCACTTTGTAGCGTTCAATTGTTCTTTTTTTTTTTCACGTGAACGGTCTTTCGGAGCTTCATCGCGCGACTCGTCAGCACAACCACACGTACAACTGTCAGTGTCATAATTTAACTGGCAATATTCTTGCACTATTCTTTTCTCTTGGCGATCGACGTGACTGCAGCTGCATACACTCGCCAGAAACACATGTTCAACCACAAGTTTATTCTGGATCTCCACTTTATGGTTTCCAAGGGCCGATAAAATCTGTTGTGGGCTATTGCTAACAAAACTAAGTTGCTAAAGATCGAATTTGTGTCAAGCATAACTCCCCTTACGAAAATAATAAAACAAATCCGACTCGGCAGTAAGTTTGTAACTTGGTGGTTCTAGTGCTTCCGCATAACGGCTAACATTACGCTTCAATCGTGACAAAGATACAGCACAATAAACCTCTTATCCGAGTGAATCTTATCTTATCAGATCCGGAAGAAGAAGAAGAAGGAATCGTGTTTTCCCATGTTTTCAGGTTCTAGTGTGGGAACGAGTGAGCGTTATCTCTGTTGTCTGAGCTTTCTAAGCGTCGGCAGTTTTACTACATTGTAGATAATCGTTGGCTGTATCCAAATACGCTCGCTAAATTCCAACTGATTCTACGGTGCATCGGCAATAATGGAATCTGGTGTTTTGCTAATCGTATTCATGACACTTCAAATCCTACATAGGACCTACTAACGTAGGTCCCGATTATCACCTTTTATACGTGACCCTTTCTATAGCATTCACTATTTCCATGCAATTTCAATCCGTTTCCATGAGAGGATATGCTGCTTTGTTCTGATAACTAAGCGTCAGATGGCAATTGTATTTGCTAGCAAAATGGTGCATATCATTAATCATACGAGACCACTCGCGAGACCATATGAAAAATAAATTCGCATTTCCCATACCTGTAACCCACCTTTATTTTAAAAGACTCCTCTAATTGGAGACTTTAAAAAGCTCGTTTTGAAGCTAAGACAGCAGACTGAACAGAGCCTTTGAATAACTACAGCTATATAGCAGACAACTCCAAGTATGCTTATAAGTGACTCTGTTAGTTTCTGAAGAGTGACAGCCTGAGTTACATGTAATTTGGAAACTACAATGTGAAGTGCAAAAAATGAAAGTTTTCTCACCATGCAGGTCCCATACCACTGGGCGCGGGGGTAGCTTCTCTTGCCGGTTTGGAGGGGGTCACGCCCACGCCACGCCCCCCCCCCCCCAAATATGCCCACCCCCTGTAAGCTTTATCCAAATACACTAGTTAAAGTCCAATGGTACATTGGCAATAGTGGGCATACCCACCAACTTTCTTGTAGAGAATGTTTATTTGTAGAGTCTCTAATGCAGTACGTCTTTTGATGCACTGTCTACCTATACTATCGCTTGTGTGTCTTAAAATAACTGCTGCCTAGCAGCAATGATAGTACTTGAAAGGAGGAAAGTTGTTGAGCCGGGATGGAATCATACGTCCTTACATGTAGGATTCTGTTGTATATGATGTATGCCTTGACTTTCATGTGGGACGGAATCCAGGATTCATGATCTGTGATCTAACTCCCTAGCAACTACACTAATCTGATCTCGGCCTTGTGATCAAACTCCCTAGCAACTATACCAATCTGACCTTCTTGTGATCTAACTCCCTAGCAACTATACCAATCTGACCTCCCCTTCCCCTTACCCAAACTGGGGAAGGGTCCATACTACATGTATTTTAACATTACAGTATACATCATGTAGGGTGTGTGATGTGTGGGTGTGTTGGGGATACTGCTACGACCAACACTTCAGAGCAGGCTCCTGCACTAAGCATTTCCAGAGGCGTACATGTACTTCTAGAGCATGGTACCAATGAAGAGGATAAGGTCATAGGAGTACTGCGAGGAAGATGGGTTATAGGTGTACTATGGGGTCATAGGTGCTCTGTGAGGATGAGGTCATAGGTGCACTATGGGGTCATAGGTGCTCTGTGAGGATGAGGTCATAGGTGTACTATGGGGTCATAGGTGCTCTGTGAGGATGAGGTCATAGGTGCACTATGGGGTCATAGGTGCTCTGTGAGGATGAGGTCATAGGTGCACTATGGGGTCATAGGTGCTCTGTGAGGATGGGGTCATAGGTGTACTATGGGGTCATAGGTGCTCTGTGAGGATGGGGTCATAGGTGCACTGTGGGGTCATAGGTGTTCTGTGAGGATGAGGTCATAGGTGCACTATGGGGTCATAGGTGCTCTGTGGGGATGAGGCCATAGGTGTACTATGGGTCATAGGTGCTCTGTGGGGATGAGGTCATAGGTGCACTGTGGGGTCATAGGTGCTCTGTGAGGATGAGGTCATAGGTGCTCTGTGAGGATTAGGTCATAGGTGCTCTGTGAGGATGAGGTCATAGGTGCTCTGTGAGGATGAGGTCATAGATGCTCTGTGAGGATGAGGTCATAGGTGCTCTGTGAGGATGGGTCATAGGTGCACTATGGGGTCATAGGTGCTCTGTGAGGATGGGTCATAGGTGCTTGAGGATGGGGTCAGGTGCACTATGGGGTCATAGGTGCACTGTGGGGTCATAGGTGTACTATGGGTCATAGGTGCACTGTGGGGTCATAGGTGCACTATGGGTCATAGGTGCTCTGTGAGGATGGGTCATAGGTGCTCTGTGAGGATGGGGTCATAGGTGCACTGTGGGGTCATAGGTGCTCTGTGAGGATGGGGTCATAGGTGTACTATGGGGTCATAGGTGTACTATGGGGTCATAGGTGTACTATGGGGTCATAGGTGCACTATGGGGGGGATGGGACGTACCAGTCATAGGTGCCAGTGAAGAGGCTGGGGGTTAGTGAGTCTTGGGACAGTATTATATCTTGTCTTGAGAAATTGGTCATGGCCTGGGAGAAATCCCTGTTGAGGTATGCATGGTGTATCAGTGGCTTGCGAAATGCTTAAGGTGGAAAAGAAATTATGCCTGCAAACAAAATTGAAGGCACCAGAGACAGCCAGGGCAAATAATTTTTTTTTTCAAACGTTAATACTCTTACTGTACAGTATATTGGGTATGAATAACATTGAAAAAGCCGAGGCAATTGGGTTAATCTATCAGTTCGTCCTTTGACCTTAGGCTTGGGTCCGGACACGAGGCTACTTTTGACCCTTCGCGATCACACGATGCTGTTCGAGGCGGACTGGCAGTTGTTCGTGGTGAAGTATGTGGTGCTTTGCAAGCTTCACTTCTTCCTGGGCATGCGTCCTCCCTTCAGTGAAAAGCCACTGGTTAACGTAGTTACGAAATGTGGACCTGTTATATTGTTGATCACATCCGTTGCAATGGACCTCATCGACAAGCGTTCCCAGTCAACAGATGTAACCGGAGAATACATTTTGCTGTCTGGTCTCGTGTTCTCCGTGATCGGAGATGCGTGCCTTGTTTACCCGAGCTGTTTCCTGCTCGGCCTGCTGTCCTTCGCTGTTACTCAGGTCCTGTACACCGCTCTTTTCGACGGAGGACCACACATGTTTTTTGACGCCGACCATTGGGAGATAACCGCGGCCCTTACAATCGCCACCATCTCGCTGAGTGTCTACTGTGGAATTTTTTCCAACATGAGCAAGTTAACGAAACCACTCGCGTTTTTATACTGCTGCCTGATATCCGTTATGCTGTGGAGTGCGGTGGTGAAGGTACGGAGGGAGACGACCGACTGGACACTCTTCGGAGCGGCTGGGGCGGGCTTCTTCTACACTTCCGATCTCCTGCTCGCGGTAAACAAGTGGGGAGTGCGTATTCCGCTCTCACCTTATCTCATACTTGGTACCTACTACACGGCACAGCTATTTATAGTAGTGTCCGTGCTATCCCCGATACATATTGCATAAGATTAAAAAAATACGTATTTGGAATGGATGTGTGGTTCGTGTTTTTGTACAGTGTTTTGTGTTACTTGTATGTGCGATGGGGCTACTTCAGCTCTACGATTTCCCTTAAGTTGGTGTCGAAGTGTCTCCCCGTAGTTTTACTTTGGTTGTGGGCGTGGTATAATGTCACGACCGAACCAGAAGATCTACTGTCCCTCCTGTTGGTGGCCTTGGGCATGTCCGTCTTGGGAGACGCTCTCTTGGTAATCCCTATAGTTCGACCCGGAGGTATCCTGGCGTTTGCTCTGGCACAGCTGCTCTACACGGGCCTGTTCTGGACCTCGTCTGCAGAGGACGTGTCGGTACTTTTGGCGTTAATCACAGCCGGTGTCGTTTTCTTTATCAGCTTTGTCATTGGATCACGCCTCTCGAAAAAAGCGCCAGAACGTAGGCCTACTTGGCTTGACACCGTCATCTTCTGTTACTTCTTGCTTCTGTCGCTCATGCTGTGGTCGGCCGCGGTGAGGTGTCTGGTGTACCCGCGCTTCTCTTCGGCAGCAGGCGCAGTGGGCGCACTCCTTTTCTACGCGTCCGACGTACTTATAGCCGCAAGTGCCCTCTACAGTTCGCCCTGGCTGGAAGGAAGGACGCTGATAATGACTTTCTATTATGCAGCACAGTTATTGATAGTTATGTCAATTGAAGGTGTGTTTATATCGTACATGTAGCTACCGCATAGTAAACGATGAAAATATGATATATAAGCCCTTCGAAGACTAAATAACCCTACTACATATGGACCAGAAATTGGCTAGAGTTCGCACAACACTTTTCCTCATTATACCGTACTTTGCAATAGTGATATTGGGCCCAGCTATAACAACTGCATATTAACCACAAGATTGAGAGAAATCAACACATACAGACACACACAAACACAATACAACATTGTTACAATTTAGTGCTGCAGCTTCCTGCGTTTCACCTGTGTAGTGTAAGCACCCAGGTAACAGCCATGCAACTTAAGGAGAGATCCATACATACATTTTCACCACAGTCCTGATCTTCAAGTCTGTGTGTGTGAGAGGGGGGAGGGGTGGGAGAAAGAGGAGAGGGAGAGGGGGACGGAGGGTGGGACAGTGGGAGGGGGACGGAGGGAGGGACAGTGGGAGGGGATCAACCAAAAAAAGGAAAGTGTGGACCAACAATCATAACAGGACCAACGTTTCTGCTTAGAAATGAGAACTGACCTTTTCTTCAAGGCATAGAAATACTTCCTTGCTTTTCCACTAGTGTCTCTATTTGATGCCCACTGCACCAGTATTTGTTTCAAGTAGATAACATCGATCTGATATGTACATGGTGTTTGGTTGCCTTTAAATTTCCCCGTGACTTATTATGAAACACCACACCTTAAACATGCCTGTTCCTTTTCCACCCACCAACACTGAAAACACATTCTTCTCAACAGTCTCTGCTATGGTGGAGCTGCCAAAACAGAAGTCACCATTCAAAACACATCATGCTTCAATTGTGCACAGCTTTGCACTTACTTCTTGGTACGTGAATAGAGAAAGAAAAATGGTTCTAGAAGGCCAATCAGACCTGTTGCAGGTAAATCCTATGTGCACACACCCACATACACACATGCATGCACACCCACATACATACATGCACACACACACAACACACACAATAATGCTGATTTGCCACAAAGATTGTAAAACATACATCATCCACCAACAGCCCAAGTTCCGCGAGGTATACTTCCGTTATGTGAAGCTGCACACCGATGCATGTCTGGGCCAAACATGTAAAATGTAGTGCATGAATAGTGATACCATCTACTATAGTGCAGCATACACAGTGACACCAAAAGTATAGGTGCACATGCACTCCATACAGTGTGCACGTACCATATAGTACTAAACAGTGACAGGGTGGGGGAAAAAACGTGGCAAATTTTTACTAATTTGCCAAATTTTTACCCAACCAAATTATTGCAGTTAAGTAATTTTTTTAGCTACACCAATATTTTTCTCGCCAATATGCTACAGGTGCGAATTCACCAAATTTTTCCCCCTCCACTATTTTGTGTTATACGGTATGCTCTTGCATACAAACATGTATACACACACTGCATCAGCACCCGCATTACCCATGCATCACTGCATCCACAAACACATTGCACACACACACTGCACACACACACTGCACACACACACACACACACACACACACACACACACACACACACATACACACACACACACACGACTCACACTCTCCAATGTCGGGTTAAGTGGACCTTCCTGGTAGACTTTCCCCATCATCTGAACCAAACTCTCCTCCCAAGAGTTTTCCTTCAGAACCTTGAAACTGCAGCTTACAACTCTCCTGATCAGCTGGCATTATGTAGCATAAGATTAGCACCCACTCACACCCTGTTTACCTTACCATGTAGAACTTGTCAAGACGTAGCCTATCTATGCTGTGCCACTCACGGGCTATTGTCAGGAAAAATGTCCTGATGTACTCGACTCCTGCAGTGTGAGGTATGGCACCGATATATTAGGATAGAAGGGGAAGGAAAAGAGCCGGTATTTACCCGCCTCGGGGGGGTTAAAGTTGTGAACAAGACTGGCTATGCTTTCTGCCAATTCCTCCTTAAATGAAAGCATGCGTTTATAAGATATATGGATACTATCCGCTCTCACCTGGACGAGTGGCTTGTCTGAGTGCCACATGCACACGTAGAGTCCTTTCCAAAGTTTGAGTAACTCTAATTCTGACAGTTCTGTGAAAGAGCTGGACCGTTAATCGTTTGGGGATTGTTTATCAGCGAATACACGAACTTTGACTGAAAGTTGATCTTGCTGAAATCCATTTTCGAAGACCCTTTATTGCTCTATTCCTTACCGTGGGCTCATTATTGCCTAGCCTGTTCGCAAACTTCACCTCGATGCCAGCCATCGCATCCAGGTTAAATTATTGTAATTAATTTTACCATAATCTCCGTTACCATACAATTACAACGAGGCTGGGCAATATCTATGATCAGCTGTGTCTCACGACATATACATGTAAACGGTACACGTGGCGCCAGAATATAGAATTCCAGATGTCTCAGTGCAGTACTCAGCTAGCTCTGATACAGTACGCGCGATAACATAATAATTATTTTACGTAGGCTATTTTATCAGCAGCTTGAATCAATCACGTGCAATTGCAACTCTGTACAATATATATACTAGTATGGAGAACCGAAGAATCTTCTTCGTCGCTTGCCTCGCATTCATAACGGTTGCGATCAATGCGCAGACCCCCGTGCCCTCCAGACCTCCAGGTAAGGAGCAACCCCTGTCCCCTCCGTCCGTCCGCTCTTTTTTTTTAAAACGATATGTCTTTCCTAAACAGGTTATGTATACCAGAGCTCTCCTAATCCGAAGGTAGTCGTGGAAGTTTTCTACGACCAGTAGGTTTCGATTTTGTTATGTGCGATCATTGCTACGATCGCTTGTATGCGTCCTTTGTAGTCTTTGTGTTGATTCGGCGGCTAACTATCCGATTCTGCTCCAGGTGGGCGGAGCTGTAGTATATGTGCTGTACTTTACGTCTCTTCGAGCAGGTGTTTAGCGCCTATGCTGAGAAGGACGTCACTGGTATTATACACATATTCCCGCTACCGTGAGGCCCATTCTGCTTTGTTAGGAAAATAGTCACTACAGCTTTTTCGTATTCATCGGCAGGTACCACCACAATGCATTTTTCATGCAGTGGGCCGGCATGGCTATACGAGCAGCGAACAGCGCTAAATTCATGGCGTTTACAACTGCAGTGTTTCAGAATCAAGGCTGTAAGCATTTTGAGCATATACCATGTGTGCGTGTGTGTGTGTGGGGGGGGGAGGTGAGAGATGAGGGTTTGAAGGTAAATTGGAGTGCGCTTGCGACTCACCTGTAGCTACCTGTTCTAACCTATAGATGAGATTTACTTCATGCAAACATTATTGCAAATAAATGATAACAAATGTAGTACTGAAAGCCTTACTTTACTACATTACACATAAGGCTTTGCTTTAATTAGGTATTGCTTTACTACACTTACCCTCCCCTTTGCTTGTCTCCTATTGTAAGTGTTCTTGACACAAGCAGTGAACATGACTGAACTTCAGGTCAAAAATGCCATTGCTCAGTTTGTCGCCACAAATGTTGGCATCTCTGCAGACATGTGAGTTAAGTGTGACCAGTACCTTTCCCTTTCCCCTAACTCTGATTGGTCTGGTCTCTTTCCAAATCTGTAGTATCCTGAATGGGTTCCAGGACTCTACTCTCTACTATGCTAGTGTGTATGACTGGAAGTATGCTGCCTCTCGCACCATCACTGGCACACCACAGTTCATTGTCAATGGTGTGGTGGTGCCAGACGCACCAAGCTATAACTTTGCTCAGTGGCAGGTGTTCATCGATGGCTTACTTGGTGCTGGTCATGATGATGTCTAGTTTAACAAATTATGGATTTGACATTAAAACTGTATGTGCGCTTAGTTTCAACACATGACTGTTAGGAATTGTGTGTGTAATATGTGTGCGTTTGTGTGTGTGTGTGTGTGTGATAGAATTTATAGACAACGATTGAGTTAAAGTAAGCAAACAAGGAATTACATATCAAGACCTACGTTTAGCATGCAGTTCATGTAATAAGTTCAATTAAGTTCTTTTCAAATTAAAACCATGTCGGTTCCAATCATAGTTGTTTTATCCGAATACGCTCGTGATATACACCCCTATCAGCACGATATCGATGCACAATAAGGAAGTACGTTACTCATGCACTTAGTGTTCTCTAAATGTAGGTTAAAGCGATCGTAGAAGTAGGCCTACTATTAGCAAAATGTTAGTACGATCTGTTTGTACGTGAAACGACCATTTATTTTTTTCACATGTATAGGCATGTGCCTTAGTTTGTCACGTGTCACAGTGATATAATCATGGAGAGCTCAAGATTCCTGTTCTTCGTCGCCTGTCTCGCATTCATAACGGTTGCTAGCAATGCGCAGACCCCGGTGCCCTCCAGACCTTCAGGTACGGATTCGCTGCAATCACCTCTGTCGCTCTTTAACACGATGTCTTTCCTAAACAGGTTATGTATACCAGAGCTCACCTAATCCGAAGGTAGTCGTGGAAGTTTTCTACGACCAGTAGGTTCTGTAGTCCAGACAACCTACCCGTACACCCCCACACATTGTCTTTGCTACTCTTTTAGTTTGTGCGATGGGTCAGCCGATAACTTCCCTCTTCTGCTTCAGGTGGGCGGAGCTAAATAATATTACTTCGTCCATAGATATTCGTCATATATTGTCGTTCTTTCGTTTATTAAATGTAGGTGTTGAACGCCTACGTTGACAAAGATGTTTCTGGTATCATCCACATATTCCCACTACCGTTAGGTCGACCATACCATATTTGAAGTGGGTTATAACCGCTGTCTCCTTTTAGGTACCACCACAATGCATTTTTCATGCAGTGGGCGGGCACAACTGTGCGAGCAGCGGACAGCGCTAAATTCATGAATTATACGGCAGCAGTGTTTAAGAATCAAGACAGTAAGCCTCTTGAGCACCTGTGTGTAGGATGGAATGGTGTGGGTGGGATTGTGGTGTGATTAGAAGCCCTTGTACATGTATTACCCAGTACTGCAACATCTAGATGGAGGCAATTGAAGCCTTAGGGGGAAAAATTGTTGTGGGAATCCAGTGACACTGCCCGCAGGCTCATGGTCACATAATCCATGCTTAACTAGCAGTAGCTTAGCAACTGGAGTAGACATTGGTCCCTTTGATTTGCCACAGTAGTGTTTAGGAAACTAAGTTTATGGCCAGTACAATCATATAGGCCTGTTCAAGTGTTGGTGTACTATGTGAAATGGTTGACGTTGTTTTGCAAGTGGTACTGTTTTGTCATCCCATTGATTCACCCTCTATGATGTAAGTGACAAGGACCACTACTCCCATAGAGAACCAATAGAACACTGCTGTGTTGTGTGGTAACAACTTGGATGTATTTGTGATGACCTTTTTTTGTAGTGTTCTTGACACAAGCAGTGAACATGACTGAACTTCAGGTCAAAAATGCCATTGCTCAGTTTGTCGCCACAAATGTTGGCATCTCTGCAGACATGTGAGTTAAGTGTGACCAGTACCTTTCCCTTTCCCCTAACTCTGATTGGTCTGGTCTCTTTCCAAATCTGTAGTATCCTGAATGGGTTCCAGGACTCTACTCTCTACTATGCTAGTGTGTATGACTGGAAGTATGCTGCCTCACGCACCATCACTGGCACACCACAGTTCATCGTCAATGGTGTGGTGGTGCCAGACGCATGGAACTACAGCTTCACTCAGTGGCAGACATTCATTGATGGCTTGCTAGGGGCCAAAGTACCATCATATCACAAGTTTAATAACTGAAACATTGATAATATAATATAATAAATTATGGAACATGATGTAACGTATATATGCACATTATTTGGCCTTACAAACTACAGAGGACAAATATTGGTTCAATATCAAGAAACACATTTCAACTCTACCTCAGTCTACCACAGCTGTGGGTTCAACGTCTGTCCACTTGGCATCCCTACTGTCCCTGTTGGCTGCTGCTGCTGCTGCTGCTGCTGCTGTTGTAGTTTCAGTTTCTCCATCTGTTGCTGGATTTGCAGCAGCTGCTGCTGTTGTGCCATCTGCATGGCCATTGCCTGCTGCTGTTGGGCCATCTGCATAGAGTAGGCCTGCTGCTGCTGGGCCATCTGCATGGCCATTGGCTGCTGCTGTTGGTAGTACAGCGGGTTTACGGGCAACCCATTTGCAGAATACGCCACATTATTGGGTTGGGCGCCGTACAGAGACAAAATGGAGTCCTTCACAGAAGGTGTGTTCACAGCCATCAATGGAGGCGGATCGCTGGAAACGGTCTTGGCAGGAGCAGTCGTCGTAGCAACGGGAGTGGGCACTGCCAATAACAGGTCTAGTGGCTGCTGGGAGGCAACACGCACTGGGGTTGGGGTGGGCGCCACAGTCATGGGGGAGTCCAGAGATACGAGATCAGGTGACGATTCAACTCGACGTGGTTTATCAACCTTCAAAGTATGGACATCTGGTAACTCAGACGCTCTGTGCTGGTGACTAGGCCTGGTGCGGGGGGCATCCAGCTGGTTAAGGAAAGGCTAGTAAATATTTGCGGTCTCTGTTCCCAGCCCTTCATGCTCAAAACGCACCACACATACACAAAGCCGTTACCTGTGCAGACTTGGCTGGTGCTGTCTTCTTAGGCTTGTCCTTAGCCTGAGGGGAGGGCAAGGTGTCACCACCCCAAAAATGCTTACACACACACACACACACACACACACACACACACACACACACACGTACACACACATACACACACACACACACACACACACACACACACACACACACACACACACACACACACAGGCCGTTTACCGCATTCTCAACCTTGGTAGCATCGGAAGGCGTGTCCTTGCCAACGTACAGCTTACGAATGTACTTAGTCCTAATGAAGTTTTCAACCGCACTGGGGAATCAACCGTAGTTTAAATGGTAAACCGGGGGTAAGCTGAACACCTACGAGTCGTCCGTTGGGCGTCGAAAGTTAGATGGCAGCTCCTTCTCGTACGTCTCTCGCGCTCTTTTATTCCCACCCGCTTGCATCGACTATAATTGTGAAGATGGATTAGCACCCTCATTCATACCAATTAAGGTGGATTACTTCTATTTGTTCTTCCGTCCATGCGTCCAAGTTCACCGATTTTACCCTCGAGATGTGGACTCCTAAGTTTCTATGAATGCCGGCACACCGAATACATATAAAGATGCCCAGGTTCCATGATGCCCAACGCGGCCCTAGAAAGCAGTAGCGCAGAAATCACCTTTCAATCGAAGTTATGACCTTTCTTCAAAAGCATTTGTACCTTTTGTGTTGCAGTCGGCACATATCTTGTTGTCCTCCTCTCCAAGAAGGTCGAGTAGTATCTGTAAGTTCTTCTGGTTAAGTTTTTTGTCACGAGCAGCCATCTTCTATTGCCATACCATAAGAGGGATTATTATGTTTTTTTATTTTAAATTTAATTATAACGTGAGTTAAACCGACTAGTCTACGGACGTGCACGATGGCAGTGGCCGTCTAACCTTTCGATCTAATATACTCTCAATATAGCAGCTTGCAAGTGCGCTTTATTTGCTAGTTACTGTAACAGGCCGCCCAGTAGGTTATGAGGTAAGTGCTAAATATCAGACGTCGAAAGTGGGGAATTGATTGCCTTCGTTTACTTACGATTTAGTACCAAAGAACGTTCCCTTGACCATATCGGTGTGCATGTACTATGAGTATCTGCGTAAGCAACAACATGGCGGATTGTCACGAAACAGCGTTGTCACGCCTATACCAGATGGAATAATTCCATATTTTGTGTACAAGACTCAAGGTATCTTTACCTATTCTCTGTACATTCAAGTTTAACTAACTGCCTTAAGAAACCTGCGAACTGTTGGTCACGAATACTTTCTGCCGCCTGCAACAAGGTCCTGTAATTTGCACAACTGCCATTTTTCCTTTTCCAAAGCACGAACATTTGGAACTTCTGCTCCCTGTAGTTAGAACAGTAGCTATGCTTCAGCTCCATGGTTTCAGGATATGTCAGTCCAAGACACACGCACATTTCTTCCCAGCTTTGAAGTGCTTTTGAACATTTCAGCAGGTCTGACTCGGAACATGGTTCATCGAGGCTTGTGGTTGGTGGCAATACATCAACGCCTGCATTAGCATCAGAAACAAGCAACTGTACATAACAAAATGGCACAACATAAAATAGGAACATGACCTTCCTTCCTATGTACACAAATCCATATGGGTGTAGTTTGGGGGAGGGGGGGGGGGGGGAGGACTACATGTATTCCCAAACAGCCCTCAACCACACATAACTTTTACCAGAGATAATATATAGATGTATATATTATCTCTGCTTTTACATGACCATACTTAATAGGTTGTGGTGTTAGTTGTAGCACATTGTACATGTAGTTTTTAATTGACCTCCCCCCCCCCCCCCCCCCCCCCCCGCAATTATCACAGGTCACATACACGTACGTTTAAATTGACCCCTGCGATTTATCACAGGTCAATATTAGATAACCAAAATACATGTTAGGCTATTTAATCGTACACCCCTATGGATGACACCCCCCCCCCCCCCCCCCGGGACAATATATTAAAAAAAACCTGGACATGCGATGTCTCCATCCCCTCTATTTTATTCTACCCCCCTGGACACGCTTGTGTTTTGTCCTGGACAGGCTTCTGTTATACCTTCTAGCCCCCCGAGACAGGCTTTTAAATGACCACCCCCCGGGACATATACCCAATACACCCCCCCCGGACACCGTCATCCATAGGGGTGTACGGTTAAATATTGGAATAGCCCGTTGTATGTACAAGGTACGTGTACCTCTTCTCTCAATCTCTTAGCAAGCGAAGCGTGGTTAGGCTCGTCTTTCTTAGACTCCTCGAGTGCGCTAAGGAACAGTTTTGGACACCTGATCATGGGCATCAATGCGAATACCAGCTGCCGTCTCGTCTCCCGTTCCTTTGCCAAATGCAGCCTCTCAAAGTTTTCTACGCTAACAACCCCGCGAGATACAAGGTACGGCGAGATGGCGTCGACGTTTAACTCGTCACAAAGCTCAGGCAGCATGCGATACAACGGTTCGGACGCCATCATCCTACAACAGCGGGCAGCTATTCTAATTACTCGACATCGTCTCAAATGAGCGACTCCTCTGGGTCAGACAACGAACAAAGCCGGCTGTTGGAAGCCGTGAAAGGCATACCCACGACGCGAGAGCTACCGGCCTCCGTAATCAATGTGCAATGCAGGTGCGCGGTACACATTGAAAACCATGTGATTCCAACAAAGCCACCAAAAAAAATAATAACCTCCAGCTCTGCACGAGCAACTGGAGGCAACGATCTCATCGTATCCGAAGACGTGCAAACCTACCTCTCAAAGAAGCTGTCCGAATGTATTGAGAGGTAGGACAAACGTAATAGCTCCCCCCGGCTCGCGTACCGAAAGCACCACGTGTGATGTGATTTGTGTTTTAATACTGCATGTATTAACATTTAAAAAAAATGAATGTATACGCGTAGGTTGTACGAAGAAACAGACCACTTCTGGCAGGTGCCACCTGAGACGGCACTCAGTTCGGAAGGTATGCGACATACGGTATCCTTCTCACCCCTTACTTTGCCTTGAACGGCACGCGCGAAAGGTGTGAAGCTGCTTGCGAATTCTGTTTTACCTGTTCAAATGGACCAGCCACCGCCCATCCGACCACAAGTGCGAAGAAGAAGGCATTCGAGCACGACAAGTACTGATTCAGAAGAAGACGTTAGACTGAAGGAAGCCGCCATTGACGTACAGGATATACTGGTTAAAGGGGGGAAAACCCATCATGTTTGCAAATGAACTTTGTTTTCACTCTGTGTTTGTTTTCGTGCCAGTGGATTGAGTGTAACCTTTGTGTGTGGTACAATTACTAAAGTCTTCTGCCAAGATCACAACCCTGTGCAAGTTAACAGAGATCACTTGTATTGCACTTGAACACAGCTTTTATAATCAAACCAGTGAGAGTTCTCTGCCTTCCATCACTTGTACACGTAATGCCTTCCATCACTTGTACACGTAATGCCTTATACATGTAATGCTTGCACTAAGGTCAACAGTTGGATTTGATATAAATGTATATGGTATGAACACCATAGTAAATGTGAAGTTTACATTTATTATAGTGAAAATGCCACATACACTACAGAAAATTCAAGGTTATATCAAGCCAGTGTATAGCAGATATGCTCACATTTTTAATTCACTTCTGAAAAACACAAACCTTGCCCCACCCCTCAAAGATTAGCTAATCTGTTGCCACACGATTCTGTACAGGAGCAGAGAAGCAGCATATTGCCACTAGGACCAGGGGAACACAACTATAGTAAAGTCTTGTGTGTCTGCTATACAGAAATGCTTTTGGCTCAAATTACACCATCTCATTTGGCAATGTACAATCCTGTGGTACCAGGGCATTGAAGGTTTGCAGCACTTGAGGAGATAGCAGGACATTTTGTCAAGGTCAATACTGTCAGACTTTTTTATGTGTTTTTAAATTAATTTTGTTAATTTTACTGTAATATTTGCATATGTTATATTACACAAAACACACAAATTTCCTCTCAAAGCTACATCTAGCTCTCACTACTTGCTACTGAGCACAGACTCCCGAAGCTTGCTCTCAAACTGAAGGTCGTCATCTCTAACAGACACCACGCCACTGATCACCGTGGGCAACACGTTGCACCCATCGCACAAGATGGGGATGACCCTTCCCTCTGTCAGCCGAGGGTCTCTGCTCACTGACTGGAGGAGCTCGTACTGGCACCAAGGCGAGGCTTCGTACTCGGGCGAACATACCACAAGCACTTTCTCTGCCCCCAGTATAAGTCGCAACCTCTCCTCCGATATAGGCTGTCCCACGAGCATGGCGTCGTCCCTGAGGATGACTTCGGCGTGTATCATCCTCTGAAGGATGGGTCTGAGGACCTCCATCACCCACTCCAACCTGTCGTCAGAGTAGCTCACATAGATACGCACCCTCCTCTGGTGCCCGCCATTGTGGCGCTTTGTCACATCGGGCTGCGATGCACTCCTGATGATAGGTGGGCGGATGTCCTCTGCACCAGCAGCAAACAAAGACATCTTGGCAAACTCCAAGTGGTCATGGCTATGGGCAGACCTGGTCAGTTTCTTTGCAATCAGGACGAGGAGGAGAAGGGTAACCGTGGTGACCACGATGGGAACGAGGAGGCCAGGGATCAATCCCTTGCACAGCAATTGACATTGGGATGCTGAGGTAGGAGGCGTGGCAGGTGGGGACTGGGAGGGGCTAGTCAGGTACAGAGTGGTCCTGTTTGTCCACTGCAGTGAACTGTTGTACAGAAGCGAGCATGAGATGACCATGCCGTTGTAAGAGTCACTGAGGTTGGTCATGTTGACCATGAAGTTAATGATTTCCCCTTGTTGTGCTGTTGGTTGGACGTTCACTTCAGCAACACTGAAGTTTGTGATGGAACAGGGCTGGGGGAAAATACTGTATTTGCACATCCCTGCGTAGCTGGCACCACTTGCCATCGTAAAGTTCAGTATCAATAGAGAAAGATCACGCAAATATGACCCTCCATTCCAAGAGTACTGACATGTGGTTACAGCGTAACTTCCCTTTATGGCTGTGTTCAGGTTGGCAGAGAACGTCACTGTAGGAGCTGGTGGAAGTGCACAGTGGTGAGAGAGGGGTGTGGCTTGTTAGTACACGAGGGGGTGTGGCTTGTTAGTACACTAACTCACTGAATGTTGTTTGAAAGCAGAGGGCCAATGGAGTGGTGGGGACGTATGCTATGATGCGCGCCATTGGTGGGGAAGGAAAATCAGGGTAGACGATGTACGGCGTTTTGGATTTAGTTCCTCTGGATATGGTCTGTTAGATGGGAGGGGGAGGAGGGAGAGGAGGGGAGGGGCACATCAGACACGTTCAATCACAGCTGCTTACATGACTCACATACACTGTGCCAGTGTTTGTCAACACCAGATCCAGGTCGACAGGAATGTGATTGGTCCAGCTGACCGCAAGGGACACTGTGCAGTTGGTGCAGTACACGTTGAAGGACACGGGAAGGGTCACTGATGAGCCGGCCGGGCCACAGCACTGAGGCGCCAGCGACACCAGGGAAGTGCAGCTGCTGCTGGCTGTACCAATGGCCGGCTGAGCTGTTGGAATTAAGAGGGAGTGAGTGCATGTGTAAGGGTGTGTGTGTGTGTGTGTGTGTGTGTGTGTGTGTATGTGTGTGTGTGTATGTGTGTGTGTGACATGCGTATGTGTTATGATGTGCACATATATACACGTACACATGTCACATATATACACACACACACATGGGTATATATATAATTGCTCAGAGTTTATATTGTTGGGGACTCATGTACCTTGCATGTACACATGTCGACTTGCGTTTTCTGCGGGCCCCCTGCATTCGTACAGACCGGAAATCGCAGCAGTGGCGTACTGGTAGGTTGTCGCGTTCGTCCCCAGGGACGTACCGTTCACGTACAGCACGGCCGTCGCGTTGGAACAGACCAGGGTGACAGCCATGCCGACAAAAGGCACACAATCGTCCCCTCGCGGAATGCCCGTGTTTACGCACATGTTGGTTGGCACGCTGTCCGAATCGATGGAACACACATACTTCCGATCGAGAACTATACCGGCACAATCATCCTGACTAGCGACACTGTTTACCAGCAATGCGATATAAAGTAAACCACTACTATACATAACGACGTAACCGCGATTATTTTTTACATCAAAAAAACTTATTAATACTGAGTGGGCAGCAAAAGGGCGTGTCTACCGATAGAAACTACATTATCAAATTGTGTAAAAAGAAGGATTCCGGAATTTATGCCATTACGAATTTAATACCTACATTTAGCATGTAATTGACTTCGTTCCGTCGATTTGCTAAATGGATTGAGTGTAACCTTGTGTGTGATACAATTACTAAAGTCTTCTGCCAAGATCAACAACCCTGTGCAAGTTAACAGAGATCACTTGTATTGCACTTCAATACAGCTTTTATAATCAAACCAGTGAGAGTTCTCTGCCTTCCATCACTTGTACATGTAATGCCTTCCATCCGTTGTACGCGTAATGCCTTATACATGTAATGCTTGCACTAAGGTCAACAGTTGGATTTAATATAAATGTGTACATAAACATGGCCATGGTATATAAACACCAAAGTTTTACATAAATGTCACATACACTACAGTAAGTTCAAGCTTATATCAAGCCAGTGTAGGGCAGATATGCAATACATCCATCCACACACACACACACACACACACACAAACACACATTTTAAATTCACTTCCCAAAACACAAATTTTCCCACCCCTCAAAGGTTAGCTAGGTGAAAGCACTCTAGTGCTCTGCTACCACACGATTCTGTACAGGAGCAGAGAAGCAGCATATTGCCACTAGGACCAGGGGAACACAACTATAGTAAAGTCTTGTGTGTCTGCTATGCAGAAATGTTTTTGGCTCAAATTACACCATCTCATTTGGCAACATACAATCCTGTGGTACCAGGGCATGTGAGGAGTTAACAGGACAATTTGTCAAGGTCAATACTATCAGACTTTATTTTGTTAATTTTGCTGTAATATTTGCATATGTTATAATACACAAAACACACAAATTTCCTCTCAAAGCTACGTCTAGCTCTCACTACTTGCTACTGAGCACAGACTCCCGAAGCTTGCTCTCAAACTGAAGGTCGTCATCTCTAACAGACACCACGCCACTGATCACCGTGGGCAACACGTTGCACCCACCACACAAGATGGGGATGACCCTTCCCTCCGTCAGCCGAGGGTCTCTGCTCACTGACTGGAGGAGCTCGTACTGGCACCAAGGCGAGGCTTCGTACTCGGGCGAACATACCACAAGCACTTTCTCTGCCCCCAGTATAAGTCGCAACCTCTCCTCCGATATCGGCTGTCCCACAAGCATGGCGTCGTCCCTGAGGATGACTTCGACGTGTATCATCCTCTGAAGGATGGGTCTGAGGACCTCCGTCACCCACTCCAGCCTGTCGTCAGAGTAGCTCACATAGATACGCACCCTCCTCTGGTGCCCGCCATTGTGGCGCTTTGTCACATCGGGCTGCGATGCACTCCTGATGATAGGTGGGCGGATGTCCTCTGCACCAGCAGCAAACAAAGACATCTTGGCAGACACCAAGTTGTCATGGCAATGGGCAGACCTGGTCAGTTTCTTTGCAATCAGGACGACGAGGAGGAGGGTAACAGTGGTGACCACGATGGGAACGAGGAGGCCAGGGATCAATCCCTTGCACAGCAATTGACATTGGGATGCTGAGGTAGGAGGCGTGGCAGGTGGGGACTGGGAGGGGCTAGTCAGGTACAGAGTGGTCCTGTTTGTCCACTGCAGTGAACTGTTGTACAGAAGCGAGCATGAGATGACCATGCCGTTGTAAGAGTCACTGAGGTTGGTCATGTTGACCATGAAGTTAATGATTTCCCCTCGTTGTGCGGTTGGTTGGACGTTCACTTCAGCAACACTGAAGTTTGTGATGGCACAGGGCTGGGGGAAATAACTGTATGTGCACATCCCTGTGTAGCTGGCACCACTTGCCATCGTAAAGTTCAGTATCAATAGAGAAAGATCACGCAAATATGACCCTCCATTCCAAGAGTACTGACATGTGGTTACAGCGTAACTCCCCTTTATGGCTGTGTTCAGGTTGGCAGAGAACGTTACTGTAGGAGCTGGTGGAAGTGCACAGTGGTGAGAGAGGGGTGTGGCTTGTTAGTACACGAGGGTGTGTGGCTTGTTAGTACACTAACTTACTGAATGTTGTTTGAAAGCAGAGGGCCAATGGAGTGGTGGGGACGTATGCTATGATGCGCGCCATTGGTGGGGAAGGAAAATCTGGGTAGACGATGTACGGCGTTTTGGATTCAGTTCCTCTGGATATAGTCTATTAGATGGGGGGAGGAGGGAGAGGAGGGGAGGGGCACATCAGACACGTTCAATCACGGCTGCTTGCATGACTTACATACACTGTGCCAGCGTTTGTCAACACCAGATCCAGGTTGACAGGAATGTGATTGGTCCAGCTGACCGCAAGGGACACTGTGCAGTTGGTGCAGTACACATTGAAGGACACGGGAAGGGTCACCAATGAGCCGGCCGGGCCACAGCACTGAGGCGCCAGCGACACCAGGGAAGTGCAGCTGCTGCTGGCTGTACCAATGGCCGGCTGAGCTGTTGGAATTAAGAGGGAGTGAGTGCATGTGTAAGGGTGTGTGTGTTTGTGTGTGCGTGTGTGTGTGTATATGACATGGGTATGTATTATGATGTGCACATATGGAACAGTATCCGCGAAAACTTCCTATGCTTTATAACATTATAAAATAATCGTGTTGTAACGTTTGAATCGCTATATCGTCCGAACGGTAAATGCTGTCGACTTCCTATTTTCAATACTTCATACTAAGCCATTGCTCTATGGTAAAATACATTTTGAAGTCTTGCATTTGCTCCGTGCCAGCATTGCAACGTTCGATACCCCACCTGGTTCAAACCCAACATAACTTTCTGTAGGAGTAATCAAATCGCTTCAAATTCGGATTGTAGGTACAGAGGTCCTATACCTATCGATTTGTTCTGTTCGTTAAATTGTATGCCATCCGTTACGGAGATACTGTTGAACCACGTGCACATTTTCCCGCTCGATTCGCGCCAATGATTCAATGTATGGGAGGCGGTGATTATATCATTGGTGCGTATCAAGCGGGAAAAGGTGCAGGTAGTTTTTTCAACTGTATCTCCGTTGCAATGCTGGCACGGAGCAAGTGCAAGACACCAAAATGTATTTTACCATAGAGCAATGGTGTAGTATGAAGTCATGAAAATAGGAAGTCGATAACCTTTACCGTTCGGACGATTCAAACGTTACAACACAATTATTTTATAATGTAGGAAGTTTTCGCGGATACTGTCCCATATACCGGTATACACGTACACATGTCACATATATACACACACACTCACATGGGTAGGTATAATTGCTCAGAGTGAAATTATTATTATTATTTTTAAAAATAATTATTGTTGGGGACTCATGTACCTTGCATGTACACATGTCGACTTGCGTTTTCTGCGGGCCCCCTGCATTCGTACAGACCGGAAATCGCAGCAGTGGCGTACTGGTAGGTTGTCGCGTTCGTCCCCAGGGACGTACCGTTCACGTACAGCACGGCCGTCGCGTTGGAACAGACCAGGGTGACAGCCATGCCGACAAAAGGCACACAATCGTCCCCTCGCGGAATGCCCGTGTTTACGCACATGTTGGTTGGCACGCTGTCCGAATCGATGGAACACACATACTTCCGATCGAGAACTATACCGGCACAATCATCCTGACTAGCGACACTGTTTACCAGCAATGCGATATAAAGTAAACCACTACTATACATAACGACGTAACCGCGATATTTTTTACATCAAAAAGCTGCATAACTTATTAATAGCAGAGATAATATTTAATAGTGGGCGGCAAAAGGGCGTGGCTACCGGCAATAGAAACTACATGTAGAAGCTTTTGAAGTAAAAATAAAAATAACACGCACGGACTTCATGACAGGTAACATGTAATATAGCTTACTGTATACATGTATTGTTATTGTACGTTATTAGGTCAAGTGCGCGAGTTATTACCGACCAACAAAAAAAAATTTCTAAAAAAAAATTGGACCTTTTCCTGGAATGTTTGCGCGTCAACGTGACGTCATAATTACAAATTCCTAGTTACAGTGGTAGCGAATACACTATCATATGTGAGAAGTAGAGCACTATTGCTTCCTGGAATCTATCATCCTATCCATGGTGTAAAAGTGCGCACTTTTAGAATGCCATGGAATGGCTCATTTAATGAAGCTCCGGGTATGTCGTCTTGTGTTAGTTCAACCGAAGTACTGGGTTTTTCGCTAATGCATTCACTACACGCCATCCTTCATAAACTTTGAACGAGAATGCGAAGCATGATCACAGCATGTACCTGGAGGGGTCCTCTATACTGCATTCATCATTCTTACCTCAAATCTCAAAGAGTCTGAAGCCAACGAAGCCAACACACGCGAGAATACACGCACACCATAGCATAACGCGCGAAGAATGTACTCCAGATGAAGTCACGTGTAATCAACACTAATTGCATTCCTTGCGCCCTTAAACGAAAAGTTCCATTGTCAATGAATGTGCCTTTTTCCCTCCCCGCATACAAGAGCCGCTACGTATACTGTACATGTACGTCCAAGGTCCCTAGAAGATTTAAAATGATTATGTCATGCCCTTGACAACCGAGACCATTGTAACTGGTAACCTTCGTTGTATCTCTCCAATAGTCTGGGTACCAGGCCTTTTACAATTATTTATTAACTAGATGGGACAGTTTCCGAGAAAATGGCCCTTCGTTTATAATTATAAAATCATATAAAATTGCTTTGCATTCGAATCGTAAAGGTTAAGGCTATCGACTCCCTATTCTTAACACTTCATACGACACCATTTCTCTACGGTAAAATACATTTTGGGGTCTTGTACTTGCTCCGTGCCAGTATTGCAACGTCCGATACCCCACTGGGTTCAAACCCGACATAACTTTCTGTAGGAGTAATGAAATCGCTTCAAATTCGGTTAGTAGGTAGAGACCGTAGAGAGGTCCTATATCTATCGATTTGTTAATTTTTATGCCATCCGTTACGGAGATACAGTTGAACAAACTACGTGCACTTTTTCCCGCTTGATTCGCGCCAATGTTACAATACCCGCCTCCCCATATACATTGAGCGGGACGCAATTTGCCCAAATCATTGGCGCGAATCGAGCGCGAAAATGTGCACGTAGTTTGTTCAACTGTATCTCCGTAACGGATGGCATAAAAATTAACGAACAAAATAAATCTATAGGTATAGGACCTATCTACCTACAAACCGAATTTGAAGCGATTTGATTACTGCTACAGAAAGTTATGTCGGGTTTGAACCCAGTGGGGTATCGGACGTTGCAATACTGGCAAGGAGCAAGTGAAATGCCCCAAAATGTATTTTAGCGTAGAGAAATGGTGTGGTATGAAGTGTTGAAAATAGGAAGTCGATAGCCTTAACCGTTCAGAATTTATTACGATACAAAAGCAAGGCAATTTTATAAGATTTTATAATTATAAACGAAGGGCCATTTTCTCGGAAACTGTCCCAGATAATCAATACTCTGTTAGGAGATATAGTAATTGGATTTATAATTCACTTCTTTGTATATATGGCTACATTACAGTACATATACAATACATAGGAATGTTCAAAGGATGTCCATGAGGCCAAGGGAGGGTGCACACCTTGCCAGTAAGGCCCTAGCCACCACCCTGACCAGGGTGAAGTTCAGCCTGCTGTACAGCTCCGTGAGCGCCTTACCATTGTAGGAGGAAGTGGTGATGGCTAGGTGAGAGGCCAGGCGGGAGAAGGTAGTTTGGGCTTCCCTTCCCCAGTTTCCATACGTCTCCACCGCAAGAGAGATGCACACCCAACCCAGCTCTGGAACACTTGGGGTCGTTCGCTCTGTGCTTCCTGGCCTCTGCCTCCTCTGCTGCAGCCCCTTCAGACAAGCTTGCTGCTGTTAGGATGGAAGGGATTAAGGGAGAGGTCACAGTGATGTCAAGGGCAGCATGTTTCCCTCTCTCCCAGTTGAGGACAAGTACATCTGCTGGCCAGGTATGGCTTAGGTCTGGTGTAAGGCCACTGCCCGACTCAACTCTCACTCCTAGATGGGCACGATGGTAGAATTCTACAAGAACATTTCGCAGATGGTTGTGGTGAGTTACGACATCCCCACCCCGTTTACAGGTAGTAGCATGGTTGCCAAGGCGGTCAAGAGCTATGCCAGGGCACAAAGAACATGAAGAACCTCTAGCCGTGTCCATCCCTAGCCACCATTGGATCGAGATTTACAGCGCATTAGGGTCCCAGGAGAAGGTGTGACTAGTAGCCAGGATGCAGCATGAGGTGCTGACTCAGAGAGCAGCCGAGCCTTGTCGGCAGGTGATGATGTTTCCAACAACATTGAGAACTGGTGGTCCTCTAGTTTCTTTGACAGTACCTTTTGGTGGATGGGTGAGGAGACTAAAGTGTTGAATAAATCAACCGCGTGAGATAGATAATAGACATTAAATTTCTGTATCATATCATGTAGGAATATGTTTACAACGTAATTTAAATTACTATAGGTAATAAATAATTTAATATAAATTTAATAAAAGGTCGATCGGGTCTGGTACGTACGGCTCCAACACAGAAGAAAACGGGTGTAGCCAACTTTTTGCTGTTGTTACAGTCAGTGATACGCGTCGCTAAAAAGTAAGCACGAACCCGGGCCGTAGTGGCGTACATTTACATAATTATATAGCTGTCGTCGGTTTTACAGTGCCGTTTGCTGTTACCTTTTGTGGGGTAATGAAGTTGAACAGAAAATGCTTAGAACAGTAATATTTGGTGGACCCCTTATAACAGTTGGAGAACTCCTCACCAGAATATGGGTGATACAGTAGGTAAAGGGTGGTTCTTCCTTCTTGAGGCTGTTTCTTACATTTTGTTTCGGCATGCACTTGATTTTATAGCAACACTGATGCAAAATTATGTAATGTGCACAGCAGCCTCAGCTATCATTCAGATTGAAAATGCTGCATCTTCTAACTAGCGTTAATGTAAAATCGACAGCATAACTGTACCCTATGACACTTCTAAACTGCATGCATGCCGTTCTTGTTGAACATCTTGTGAGTCTACTTGTCGTAGTCTCCAACCTGAAAGGAATTGTTCAAGATGAAGATATGTAATACACATATGTATGTGGGACACCGTATAAGCAATAGAAGGCACGTAATTAAAGTTTTGATGCATCTCTTTTGCTTGTCTTAATATAATTAAGCACCTTGTAACTTTTTGGGCAGTCAGATTTTCAACAGTTACACTGATTAAGAAGATCTATGTTGCATACTTCAATAAACGTTTTAAAATTGGGATCATGCATCTAAATGACTGTCACATACACACACACACAAATACACGTACTTCACACACACAAGTACACATACATAAATGTAAATGGATGCTGGCACACATACTACACACATTCATCACGGACATATCAAACATGTCATATATGACAAACATGAGCTTTTACATGCCATCACACACATACCCTGGCACACACACCAGAACACACACAAAGCAAACCGTTGACAGATTCGAGTGGTGGGCGACACACTCATATAGATGCTGAGGTTTGTTGATGGCTGGCACACTATGATACATTACTGCATCGTAGGCAGTCCTCATCTTAAGGGGGAGAAAAAAAAAAGTATTTCAAGTGTAAACAGATGACATTTACATACCTGAATAGCACATCTTTCAAACGGCATCATACCGACATACGTACACAGACCGGGACAGAGGATCGATTTGATAGGCTTCACTCCCCGCTCCGTAGCGGCCGCATTGTGTGCCTTCACTACGTACGATCAACAGATCCTTTAAAGGCATATACAATACACCGGTACCTACCTGCTTGTAGGACGGCCCTAAACGCGAGGTAGGCGTTCACCGTTGTATCAGCATCGGTCGGAATGCGCATCGTAGGAGCAGAGATAAGGTACTTGATCGGGTCGGAATTTTCCTCTTGGTACGTTGGAATGATAACGGCTTGGCCCTGCATTCGGATTAATAATAACGATGCGTGCTTGCAATCGTTGTACACCCCGGGGTTGGAAATATGACGTTGTGAGAGGGGGAGGAGGGGGGTTGTTGTTGGAAATATGTCCCGGGGGGTGGTGGTTTACACTTACCACCGGAAGCTCTCCGTCATACTTGTCTCGAAGTAGCGCCTGTAAGCGTTCCTGCCTGCGCATGTTTATAGGCCCTATTAACCCCACAAGGGAGCGTCATATGCACTCACATCTGCCATCCGAAATGCCTTGAATACACCATGTCAATCCCACCGTCCATAAACCCGAAGCTATTAGCTGGGGAAACTATTGCGTCTGCCTCAGGACCCCCTTCGAATATATCTCCTTCTGAGATCTGCGTATTCCTTAGCTTTATTAATTTATTTTTAATGGAAGACATACTATAATTACCTCGATGATGCCGCTGAATTTCTCATCGCCGAAGGCATTCTTCTCCCTCCAATTTTTAGCCATCCCCGGGCTTATGTCACGAAGGTAAACCTTAAACTCCTCCATTCAGATTGAGCCTTGCGATTGCTAGGAGTTCGTTTACTTTTGTATGTTACAGTCGAGTCAAGGGCGCGGTCAAAACGACACACCTAAGTCTCGTTTCCAGACCTAATTACATCACCGCTACGCTACAATTAATGTGACGTAACGGTACATGTGTATTAAATTTGAGAACGAAGGTTAGAGACAAATAAATGCCGAGGTAAATGTGCGTACTGGATTTATAAAATTAACCAACCAAACTCGATTACTAAAATCAATAATTAGTAAGAGTTTGTAAATATGTTCAAAGCAAGATATCTACAGATTCCCACTGCTCTTTGGTCATTATTTATTGAAAGGCGTTTACACACACACACACATACACACACACACACACACACACACACACACACACACACACACACACACACACACGCCACGCTGGGAAGCACAGCGTAATTTAGGAACGTTCCCAAGCACACACACACACACGCACTAACACTAATACATTACACACACAAAGCACACGGGAGTGGTGGGCGACACACCCACTGATGGCTGGCACACTTGTGATACATAACATCTTTCATACTGAAGTAAAATAACTGACGTGAACATACTTTCTTTTTCCCCACTGCATTTTGCCATTGGACTGTTGCGTCTGATTAGCAACCACCCCCCTCATACACTCTAGTCAGCAATCTTGTACACACACACACAAACACACACACACATACCGTATTTTCAGTCCATTTTCGTTTCCACTCTCGCACGAAAACATGAAAACCAAGCTTTAAGCATCAGACGAACCATTGAACGTAGTATAGTACTATATACTAGTAGTTATTAATTTTGCAGTATTAATAATTGCGGTAATATGGCGACCGAGATGGCGATAACGGAGGCAGAGGTTCCAAAACCCAGTCTGTCCCAAGGGCGGGAAACGCGACATAACGGTTAACGTTGAATGCGGTGGGCAGTACCACTTATGTGCACGAGTGTACCAGTTAATAGCTTAGCCAGAATTTGCCGCTAAACGAATTACAACAATATACACGTCGAGATACACGTTCTTTCTTGATACGAATCACTGAAAAACGAACCTAAACAATATCATGCAAAGCGTCGACGAACTTAAAAAAAAACTCCCCGAAAAAGGACTGAAAATACGGTACCCAATAACTTAACTAGGTTGGTATATGTAAAGAATGCTGAAAGTATGTATTATACATGTCTGTGACTCAGCTCAGAAATGTATCATTGCATGCTGACGTGATTCATTAAACTTAACCAACCAGAATGATTACCAGTAAGTTCTATTGCACAGTTGACAGTATGAGTACATTGCCTGATGAAGAATGATAAGATGAGACAACTGACTGCTCTGCATTGCTGAACTGATGTGCAATGGTCCAGCCATCCTATTGTCCGGTACTCCAAGATTCATTGGAGTGCTGAATTAATCAGAATCACTAGAGTCTGGATCCTCCCTCTGCACTGGGGGGAAAAAAAAACCACGCCCATGCCACACAAAATGATCACTTTGACAATCAAGGACTGAGGAGTCAAGTTACCTCTTCTCCTTCGCTGCAAGTATGCCAGTATCCAGAGGATGAAGGTGGGGGGGAGGGTGACAGTGTCCCTGCTCTCTCGAAGCATGACCTCATTGCGTTCAATGATCTTATAGGTGGGTCAAGAGAAAGAGGGAGTGAGGTAGATAGGGTGAGGTGGGTGAGGGAGTGAGGTAGATAGGGTGAGGTGGTGAGGGAGTGAGGTAGATAGGTGAGGTAATAGAGTGAGAAGGGAGGAGGGAAGTGGGAGGAGACATGACAGGAGAAGAGCAGATGTAGTGAAAAATGAGGTCATAACTTGAGGCACAGGTATAACTGTCTTATACCTCATCAAGGTGATCAAGAGAGCACATCTCCTCACTAACAGGTTCCCATATCTTTATGTCGTAATCTATGCCACTTGAGGCCAACACTGGGGGGGGGGGGGTCAGAAGTGAATATTTTAACAGCCGTGTTCATATAACACCCTTACAACACCATCATTAGTTTAAATAACACCATTAGTACTAAACCATCAGTTCATACAACACTGTGCCTTCATCAGTTCACATAATACTATCACCAGTGTTCATAATAGTCTGGGAACCAGACTATATAAATATGGGTCCGCATAAATTTTGGCTCACAGCCACATGTACAACTCTGTATGGGATGCATATTTCATAGGCCGCCAGACTCCGTTAATATACTAGTGCTCATACAACACCTAGTGCTCATACAACACCTAGTGTTCATACAACACATATCACTAGTGCTCATACAACACCTAGTGTTCATACAACACATATCACTAGTGCTCATACAACACCTAGTGTTCATACAACACCTAGTGTTCATACAACACCTAGTGTTCATACAACACCTATCACTAGTGCTCATACAACACCAGCCCCATGGCCAGTGCTCACTCATACAACACCTATCACCATGACCCCCCCCTCCCCCCAACACTCACTGAAGGCAGATGGATGAGGCTGTATGCAGTTGACAACATGGGAGTCTGCCACTAGCAGGGTAACCACCTCCGCAGTCCACTTGTTCCATATGAATATACGTCCACAATCGCTCCCACTCATCACCCAGCTGTCCCCCAGGAAGTTAGCCTGCTTGATCTAAGACAATAGAAAAAGGGACCACTACATAGGACATGTGTCCAGGAATATGGAGTGTAAATGTTCCTTCTACCATTGTGCGTGAGTTGCGATGTCCCTTGTACACACGGAAGGGCTGGAGGTATTCATCACCCTCATGCTGGAGGTATTCATCACCCTCATCTGATCTCAGTTCCCCTCGCTCCTCCTCTTCCTCCCAGGCCCTCTGGCTACCATCAGTGATAACCTCATCATCATCGCTGTCTGACCTTCCTTCTGTGAGCCTAATGTGAGATACACTCCTTATCCTGTCCGCGCCCCCTACCTCCTCCCCTTCCACCCGAGGAGTGGAGGCATGACCACGCAGGGGGTGGGGTCTTAGTATACTGCTAAGAGAGACCGCAGCAGCTCCGCCCACCAGGGCATCAGTGGGCGTGCCTTGCCGAGAAGTGGGAGAACCAGATGCTTCAAAATGTCCAAACAGGCTCAAAGACTCGTCTTCAGAACCGGACTCAGATGATTGGTGCTCGGGGTCCTGCCCACGCTCGGGAGACGGAGGGTTGGGGTTGATCCACTGCTGCAGCATCCTAGACACACCCCGCATTAGGTTGCTCTCCTCTCCCGAGTCATGACCCTCGGGGCGTGCCTGGGGACCCGTGTCCGACCAGTCCCCCCGAAGCCTTATCCTTTTCACAGGTGCAGGCTGACCAAGGGGAGAAGCTCTTCCTTTGTAACGGGCAGCTGCCAAGGGGTGTTGGTGTGTGCTATAGGCCTTGGACTTTGTCCGAAAACTTTTACTACCTGGGTAGCGACGATTGGATAGAACGGGAACGCGAGGAGGGTCTAGAGATGCTCCACCCCCACACCCAAAGGTCCTGCTGCTGTAGAGGTACACATAGTCTTCACTGTAGCTGGCCAAAAGTTCAGACCCCGAGGGGTTAAAGGTGACGGACGTAGGTTTGTACTTCTTGTCTCCAAGGAAACACGGCCTGTACTGGCGAAGGGTGGGTCCTTCTTCTGTGCTCCCCGCATATCCCACGGACGCAGTGGCCATCCTTCTGTCCATCAGCCTCACGGAGCCATCTCCAACGCCGCAGGCGATGTAGTAAGGGCAGGTGGGGTGGACCGCCATGCTTGTAACGGCATGAGGGAAGCTGAAGACAACGTACTGCAAGAAGAACAGTGCCAGAGAAGGTGGAGACTTGCTTCTGCCTCCTGCTTATGTCGAGAGCTCACCTTAGGGCAACCTTCACAGGAACACGAGTTCCTCTCCCTCAAATCGTACACCCTTACATGTCCTCTGTCTTCACAGGTGAGAAACTCATAAGGCTGGTGAGGGACTGTAGCCACCTACAGGTGTGTTTTGTATATTGTTATATTTACGTGTTCACTCAAATACAAACCAGGGTTTGTAATAAAGACCAACAATTTCGATGTAGCTACAAAACATCGCATTTCTCTGTAACACTTACTGCAAATTAAAACCCTTTAACACTATGAACTAACCTGCCATCCATGGACATACAATGTACATAGCAAATTTTGTAATGATATGCTCTTTTGCTCCTTGGCCACAAAATCACCAAGTGGGTACCGTTTGAGTGGAATGGTACACACACCTACACACCTTATGCACACAGAACACCAAACTATACACACACACACACACACACACACACACACACACACACACACACACACACTACTCTACACACCATACCACACAATGGCAAACACCATATTACACACACACACACACACACACTACTCTACACACCATACCACACACACACAACACCATACTACACATACCATACCACACAATGGCAAACACCATATTACACACACACCATCTACACACACACACACACACACACACACACAGCACCCTACGCACACACACACACCATGTACTACGCAAGTACATATATTAACCTGATAGGTAATGGATGTCTGGCAGTTGAAGCAGTGAGGGACATAGTCTCCATATGTGGAAAGTTCCGAGTATTCAACAGACCCTACACCAGCACATGACACAGCCTAGCACACAAAGGGAATAGGGAAATAAAAGCATTTTTATGTGTAAGATGCAATGGGAAAATGACGGGATTAAACCGAGGCACAAAGAAAAACGGAAGAGAGTACTTGGAGCGGTGAGAAGTTACTCACATTAAAGTTCGAGCTATTGGGAAGAAATTTAGCACTAAAGATATTGGAGCGGTGGGTTGTGTGGACACTTTT
The DNA here is from genome assembly GCA_949361645.1 of Spongilla lacustris. Taxonomy (NCBI): domain Eukaryota; kingdom Metazoa; phylum Porifera; class Demospongiae; order Spongillida; family Spongillidae; genus Spongilla; species Spongilla lacustris. The sequence continues at coordinate 8,567,950 of OX442421.1, read as the reverse complement.
TAGGAGCTGAAGGAGAAGAGAGCGAACGTCGCGTATGGGACGTCAATGCAGAGGACTTCACCTTTCTGTTAGTCGAATCGTAAACGTTGAGGTGGCAGTCATCCGATCCCGATAGAAGGTGAGTTCCTAGCTCGTTCCACGAAACGGTGTTTACCTATGCATGCGAGGTGAATTCGTGTAGGTGTGCGCCCGTCATCTTGGTGGATGGCTTACACATCCATTATGCCCTTCCAGCGTACTCGTCTCAGTTAACCTCTTCACAAGGTGTTCGCAGTCTGGCGACAAGAAGAATTACGTAGAACGGCCTCTCGCACACGCTCACCTCTTGTGACCCGACGCAAAGCGGTATCAGGGATAAGTCCCAGTTCTCTTTGCGAGTACAAAGAATATATACTACTCATGTTCTGCACATGTGTTGTTATCGCTATCTAATAGCTAAGTGTACTGCATTACATCATCGTGATTATTTACTGTTGCGGATAAATGGATGGCACTCTGATGGAACGCCGATCATTGCTCTACGCCGGGGGAAGCAAACAAATTCCTTCGTCTGTACTGGTGGTCCATGGTGCAGCAACCGTAGCTGTCCTTTCCAATGGGTCTTGTTTTGTTCATTTGCTGCAGATCGAAGATAGCATTAGAAACGTATGTATTTTAGTTCACTCTCGTGATGTGCACGTGGCACACCTTCACCTCTATTTTTTAAACCGTGGTCTCCTTACAATATGCACAGACGGTGATTAAGTTTTCCAGTCGGGTGCAGTTCGTTGCCTCATTTTTGCCGCTGACGTCCGTGGTGTTATGTTGCCTGGATGATGGGCGCGTATCGGCGTTACACGTGAAACAAGCTCTCACGAGGTGTATTAAAAATCGCGGTAGCTAGAAGCGCTTGCAGCAGAACCATATTATTATTATCATTATATTTGCAGATTGGAGGAAGCTCCTTTCACTGCTGGAGACGAAGATGCTGACGATGTGTTCTCGATGCTTCTAGGATCGAGCGCCCCTAACGACGACGAGGAAAATCGCCACATTCTCGGCGAGGAAGAATTTTGCACAGAATTAGTCCGTGTGGCCGACAAGGTGTGTAACGCAGCCTTGCAAGGACACAGATTGATTTTCCTAGCAAGAACAAGTGCGGGAGACTTTAAGCTCACTGTTCACGCCAGCTGCGGAACACAAGAAAGCGTGCCGCTGTTCAATGCCACGCCCAGCATGGTGTACCAGCTGCAGGTCGCAGTGTTTCCGGCTTTGCAATGTTCGTTCATTCCCTTCGTGTCACCACTTCTGCCCATCGACACGAACAGCCTTCCAGAAGAATTTTACCGTCAGCTTTGCCAGCCTGACCAGTTCCTTCTTCGAGCTCCGCTAGTCCTAGTTGGATCACAGGCGGGTCACGTGTACTGCCTTTCAAATGCGCCAGAGCCCTCGCTATTTTGTGCCCTCAATCAGCCTGTAGTGGGGATACATGCCACGGAGGTTTCGGGTACGACGACTGGCGACTTAGTGAATCCATCTACAAGTGTAATCATATGTGTCGGTCAGCGCGGAAGGATCGTCTTGTGCCGGATGGGAGAGACCTCGCCCCGCTTTTCAGAACTCCAGCTCAACGCTCCTATTCTCTGTACGTGCGTCATTCCACGGCAATACCTGCTTTATGGAACGCCGGACGGTGTATACAGCGTGTGTCTGTCGCCCACTCATTGCGCGCAGCAGCCTGAGCATTCGTCGCTGGAGATGGCCTTTCGCTTTCCCCAGAAAGTGGCACAGACAGTGGCCCATCTCTTGATGCCGGTCGTTGCTCTGCGGGTCTTTGCAGTATCTCTTGGTGGACTCGTTACAACCTTCTCGATCTCTCCGGAGTTGCAGAGTCGGAGCGAATGTGCGGCAGGTGACTTGAGGCAAGTATTGCGTTGCATTGAGACGACTGCCAAGCAAACGTCGACCTTTTCGGAGCGTCTCTCTTTGCTGGATGCCAAGCTGGCGGAACTGAACGAAGCGCTAGACCTAGTCTGTGACTTATCGCAGCCCACTGCCACCTTTCCGCTCCGTTGCAAGCTCCGACCGACCTGTGTGCATACGGGTGCTTCTTCCTTGCAGCTGACCTTGCATTTGAGCCTCGAGTACACGCGTCACAGAGCGCTGAGGTCCGGTTGGTCACTGCTGGCTAATATACGGATGAAATCCGGCAGACAGAACACTGAGGTCATTCCGATAGAAGGATTGAGCGCTGCAAATGCGCACCAGTTTGGTGCCTCTTTTCCCGTCATACCAGTTGCCCGTGGACCGCTAGACGTGTCAGTACACTGTGTTTTGCACTACGTGCCTACTACGAGCACGGAGGGTGTCTCCTTTTCGCTTCATGAAGAAACATTCAGTGCGGTGCATTTCTTGCTACCGTGCGATCCGTCGTCATTTCTGCAACCAGTCGGTGCAGCAGTTTACTCGGCACGCCTGAGCCTTGTAGCGGGCGTAGTCCAGAGACAATGCCGCAGTCCTGCAGATGTGTGCGAAGCGGTGCTAACATTAGGTGTACTTCAGCACGCAGTAATCAGTCCAGACTGCATCCGGCGCGGGCATCGGGAGGCAGAACTCACGTTAAAAGCTTACAATGGGTTTCCGGTTACTATTCTGGCGAGTTTGTTCGACGAGGCGGTCGAAATAAGCGTCAGAAGTTGTTCCGAGGCAATTGTAGCGGAGATATCCAGCTGCATCTCACGTGCTTTAAAGGTTTGAGCGCGCATGTACGACTTATAGGGCGATTGTAACTGCATTGATTTCCGTACTCCAGGAAAGAGTTCCAGGAGCGAACCAATTGCAGACACCACCAGTAGCTGAACTTAAGGCAAGTGTTGTAACCCCCCCCCTTCCCGCCCAGTAATAGTCCATTGTTTTTGCTTTTGCAGAGGGAGCTGGCGCGTCTTCAAAGCGAAATGGCATCAAGTGGCCCCTCCCCTTCACTTAAATCACGGACCTATCAGTTGTACTGCCGACTGCGAGGAATAAATGCAACGTGACCGGTGTTTTGGATGTTACAACAGAACAAGAACAAAAGACAATATGCATTTTATTTTTAAATGTCGACAAGTTCGTCGTCTGAGTTTGCACTACCTTTCTGTCTCCGCAACGCCCCACCCTTTCCTTCCAACAGATTTTCCTCTTCGTCATGTAAAGGCACCTGTGTGGAGGAGAGAGGGCAGAGGAACGTTGACTGCTTAATGATTAGCAATGTTTGTATACCGTACCATTTGGTAGTATGTAGGACCTTCATGTGGCGGTCTCCCACTGATCAGGTGAATAAGTTTTGCTTTTACGTAGTCCCTGCATAAGCAGATCGATCACATGACATGGAATAGTCATGTGACATCATCTTTATGCCAATATTAAGTCATGTGACATCCCCTTAGACACATTCCCGAATGCACTGCATATGATGTCAGCATACCTTCTTGTCTTCTTGTACAAGAGTGCAACAAGAACAAGCACAATTAAGAAAGTGCCAATCACCATGGTGATGACCACCCATCTACTGGAGTGCTTGGGCTTAGTTCTACCACCTCCGGATGCAGATGGTTCATCCCCACCTGTTCCATCACTTGCGGCGCTACTGCCGCTATCATCCCCACCAGTATTTTCAGTTGGTTTAGGAGGGTTGCTACCATTGTCCGTGATGGGGGTATCAATCTCACTTTTACATGTAAAAACATGCAAGATGGCTTACAAATCGCATTGGACCGTTTGCATCTTGAAGTAGTAGTAAACATGGTCCCCAACAGGAACAGCATTGACAAAAGTCATCTAATGCAGAAGATGATTGGTGTGGAGGGGGAGGGGCAGGTATTAGTTGCCTACCTCACCATCACCACCTCTACACTCCACAGTAACCACCACATGTCTTGTGCCAAGAGTGGAGTTCATGTGCACCTCCATCCAGTAGCCTGCACACAGGGGTGTGCACACATGAAGAAACGTGCACAAACACACCATGACATACACAAACACACAACGACATACACAAACTATGCACATATGTATCACACCATGACAAGCACACATACGCAAATTAACATACCATTGATAATGATTTCCTGGGTCTTGTATGCAGCGATGGGTTCCAGAGACCCTTGCTTCTCCACACATGCAGAATTGCCCGGTCCACACTTCCCCAGCTCTCCACACACATTCACATAGAACTTCCCGTCAGTATCACCATCAATCACATACCTGGAGTTATTTTTATTTTATTTTGGGGGGGGGGGGGGGGGGGGAGAGAAAAAATGAATCAAGAAAGAAAGGGGAGGGGCCATTTTAAATAAGGGTGTGGCTCAGTTGGCCAAAAGCAAAGAATGGTAGGGGGAGGGGTTGTCACCAAGGCAGGTATTATGAAGCGCACTGGAGAGATAAACTTACCCATTACTTCGACTAAGTTTGCTCGGCTGAAATGTATAGCTGCTGCCTGGTTCAGCCACCACAAGTGGACAGCCACTATACTTCGTACCACTGCAATGGTGAGAGACAGAGCCCATGTGACCAACAGGGGTGGACAGAGCCCATGTGACCAACAGGGGTGGACAGAGCCCATGTGACCAACAGGGGTGGACAGAGCCCATGTGACCAACAGGGGTGGACAGAGCCCATGTGACCAGTGGACAGGGGCGGACAGAGCCCACGTGACCAACATTTCCATAAGAGGTGTTTTACACGTACAGCAAAGTGTCATGCGCAGAGGGAACTACATTAGTGGATACATGTACTGTAACATTAATGGATACATGTACTGTAACATTAATGGATACATGTACTGTAACATTAATGGATACATGTACTGTAACATTAATGGATACATGTACTGTAACATTAATGGATACATGTACTGTAACATTAATGGATACATGTACTGTAACATTAATGGATACATGTACTGTAACATTAATGGATACATGTACTGTAACATTAATGGATACATGTACTGTAACATTAATGGATACATGTACTGTAACATTAATGGATACATGTACTGTAACATTAATGGATACATGTACTGTAACATTAATGGATACATGTACTGTAACATTAAATACATGTGCTGAACATTAATGGATACATGTACTGTAACATTAATGGACTCACCTGTTCTTGTTACGACAGGCCCAAGGGTTAGACCAAGTGAACGAATATGAACAGGTCGCATTACTACAGGGGATCATTAGTTTAATTCATTCATGATGAACAGATAAAAAGGTCTTACGAGACAAACTTGAGCCCCTCAATCCCACACACCATGCTGATCACCACCATTGTACTGGTGCCTGGACACTGGGGGGGACCTCTGAACACAACCTGCACATTACCATTGTCTGTTAGGAACAAAGGTACAATGCATAAATCCCATGGGTGTATACGTGTGCATGTATGTATGTGTATGGGTGTATACGTGTGCATGTATGTATGTGTATGGGTGTATACGTGTGCATGTATGTATGTGTATGGGTGTATACGTGTGCATGTATGTACATGTATGTGTATGGGTGTATACGTGTGCATGTATGTACATGTGTGCATGTACATGTATGTGTGCATGTGTGTGTGTTTTTACTGCATGAGACCAATTTGTGCAATTTAACTAAATTACATAAAAGCACCTCTTTCATTAATGTTTAATCTCCCGGAATCCTTATTTAAGGATGGCCATCCTTAAATAAGGATGATGACCACTTTCTAAGAGAATGATGCACACTTGGTGCTTTATTTTATATTTGTGTTTAACTAGATTCAAGATAAGGCAGATTAGCATTACTGCCGCGATTACAACAGGTTTGACTTGCTCAAAAACCAGTATTACAGTCTCGTTATGGCGAAGCCGCCATTTGCCGTTGGGCGTTGGCGATATAGTAGTGAGCCAATTAACTCAAATCGAAGGAAGGGCAGGTTTCTGAAGCTGAAGGAGTAGAATGTAGACTGTCAGAATCAGATGGACCCATCTGTGGAACAATATCCACGGCGATACGCTGGCTCACGACTCACGTACATTGTACGTATACCACGCGTGGCCAGTCACTGAGTGTACAGGTACTGATTGCATACGCTCGAAAGTGTCAAGCTATAGCTAAGCAACCCTGCTTAGTTACCGAGAGAGTCACGGAAAATGACGGATGTAATTCCTCAGATCATGTAGGCGGGCCACAAGGCCTATATATACATGTGTAGCTAGGTGACCGTAATTCCATAATCTATGGCGGCAGCAACAGTAGGCCTAGGCAATGACGTGGTCCCCTCGAGTCTGATTAATTGGGGCTAAGAATTGGCAACGCTTCCTACATCTCCCGTAACCACCCCCCCCCCCCCCCCCCCCCCCATATCCACCATTGTACATGCCCGGCTACTGTATGCATGAAATGATAGGGATAGAAAGCACACTCAGTCTGTTCAATGGAGCGCAACCACATGTAGTGCACGTGGTCATGCACTGGTCTCAGCGAGGCTATAGGGATACATCCACGCTGGCGTTTGACCAGAAGATAGCATCTACATCAGTACAAGTACAAACGCTTGATATTAATTTTGAAGTGTTATGATGTAAATGCTCATAACTTATTAACCACAAGTTATTTTTTCAACAAATCAGGTTGTGAGTATAGGTGGGTTAACTGACTATCAGAGAAAATCAAGAGTTTTAAAACCACTATGGTTTTTGAGGTCAATAACCTATACTATAGTGATCCTTATTTAAGGATGGTGTCAATCCTTAAATAAGGATGTGCCACTTCATCCCTGTTTTAAAATATGTACATTGATCATATTGACATCATTTACAGTTTGTTATGGAGGCTAATCAGTATACAATTGACCAATAGCATTTATATTATCTAATTTGCTTGGTTAGCAATAGTATGCAATGCAAAAGATGATCCTTATTTAAGGATAATGACATCCTTAAATAAGGATTTTTCCCTGGAGATTAAACATTAAGTGTAACTCTAAAAATAAACAAATTCTGCAACGCTAACTCTGATAATTACAGCACAAAATTTGATGTGCACTATGTTAAAAATAATAATAATAATAAACCTTCAATGCTGTATGGATGCTCCTTCTGTGCTAATGCTTATACAAGCCATGCACCCCACTGCTGGGTCCCTGCCATGCATCTATACTAGGTCATCTGGCTATGAGACTGAATGGTTGCCTTCCCAATTAACACCCTCTACACATGATACAGTACCTAGGACCTAGGACAATCTGGTTTGGAGATAGGGTTGTTTAGAGGGAAAATTTGCAGATGGCTTGACCTCCTAACCCTAGACAAAGCCCCCTTTCAACATACTACATGCTTCCCATGCCCTATCTAAGCAGGTGGTGGTGGGGGGGGGGGGGGGCACCACCATTTGCCCTTCAACAGAACATTAAACATTGTTTACTCCCAAAACAAATCACTTCAATGTTTAAATGGTCACACGTTACCCTTGGGGAATGTACGTTTCCCAAGGGTATCGTACATTTGCTGGCCTCTAACTCTCACAAGATATAATGACTGCAAACAAGTCATGTGGCATTATTATCTGATCCCCAACATCCGCCTGTACTTAACTGATAGTGCTCCATACATTTTATGTTACACACGTTACCCCTGGGGAACGTGATTCTTGCACAGATAGACATTAATGCGTATGTGCACACATGTGTGCATGCGTAAGTGCATGTATGTGCACATGCATGCATGTGTAGAGCATGCGAACGGCTCACAAGTTGCTTTGATCTGCTGAGTGTCTTGATATGCTATCTTCTCGTATGTGAATACATCTGCTCCTTTGTTCCTCCTAACACATACAGCAGCATCAGTCCCACATGCTGCATCAAGTGCAGTGTGTGTGAGCATGTGTGGTGTGTGCATGTGTGTATGTGTGTGATGTGTGCATGTGTGCGTTAGATGTGTGGGTTAGATGTGTGTGTGCATGTGTGCGTTTATATGAGTATGTACATGTGTGTGTGCATGTGTGTGTTTAATAAGAGTGTGTTGATGTGTGTGCATTGTATGTGCGCAACATCACAGGTCAGAAGGGTGGCAATGGAGAAGTGTGAATATCACTCACCCCCACTGTCACCAAGATCTCTTGCTGGTCCACAGATATTGATGTAATACATATCTCCCCTAAAACAGAAGAGTTAGTCCTTAAAATCATTTTTTAAAGCAAACCCATATACATGTAAACAGAGATGGATAACAAACTAAAAATTAATTGTACTGTAGAAATTAATGGTCTTCAATTCTGAAAACACTGGTACATGTACTTCATTGTATTTTCTTCTAGGATCGTGAAATACAGACAATACTATTACCACACGTTGAATGGAAAGAGGCAGCTTCGGAAAATAGCGAAGCAACTTCAAGTCAACAAGTACTGTTAGAAAGATCAGAACGAATTGCAGAAAGAAGTATATTGTAGAGCTGGAAGGTGCTAGGCTCAGCAACCAAATGTACGATAGGCATTCCTCAGTCACATGTTTTGGATAGCTAAATACCTCAAAGGGAATGAATAGACCCAGTCAGGAAGATCTGGACTACAATGATAGCTATTTGACATCTAGTGATGGCAATAGTGAAGACTAGAACTATGCAATTTTCTAAAATGAGGTTGACAAAAGTGACAAACTTGCTTAGTAATTATTCGCCAGCTATGTGTATTATTCTGTTGATTGGAGAGTATGACCCTATAATGGATGCAGTGATCCATGCATGCATGCATGCACACAGGCACAAAAATGTGCTTCAAAATAAATCTGAACAGAGTTAGAGTGTAGTTCTGTAATCGGTAAATAGTAACTAAATGTGAGCAATGTGCACACATGATATAATCTTTGTTCAGTTTTGACACATACTTAAGTCAAATGCTATGTCATGTATCATGTAGATGTTTGCTTAGTAGGTTTATGGACATT
>OX442421.1:8429169-8554169 GCA_949361645.1 Spongilla lacustris | reverse complement strand
TATTAAAATGAGGAAGGTTGAAAGCATTCATCTCGAGTCGTACAGTGAATTGCCTGCGCAAGAAAGATCTCTATTATTAGGTAAATAATGGGTGCTGATAAGTATTAATTCAGTGTCTCAAAACACATTTGTATGCATCAGTTCAGATTTTTTTTTATACCTTTGTGGTGATTAACTGGAAAGATCGATCCTAATTGACAGGTGCCGCGGAGTTCGCCACTGTCTGACTGAGAATTTGGAAATTCCGGCTTGGTTCAGTCTACTTTCTATTTTCTGATATCGTTCGTATAGATCTGGTGCCCACTTGACACAAATATTGACGGAGGGTCAAATCAGATTATAATACACTGCTAAAAATTATTATTGAAAGCAAGCACATAACATTAAATTACCTACCAAAGAACTGCACCCACATCACGATGCAAGTAAGAGATATAATATTTTATTTTTATAATAATAATAATCATTATTATATACATGTATTGACTACACCAAGAATAAACAAAGGAAAAAGCTACGATGACTGAATCCTACTTAATATGGCCGTAGCAACACAACAAACGAGACATGTCTTTAAGCGACCATATAGTTCATGTAGAATAACTGATTTGGGCTTTTGAAGCCTGATGGAAAGCCTTGAAGCCAGCTGGGAGAAACAGGCCATGGCCTCAGGTCCCCATGCTCCATATGTTTCAGTCACCAGGGGGACACAAACCCAACCCAGATCTCCACATTTGTCATCATTAGCTGAGTGCTTCCTGACCTCTCCAGCCTGGGCTGCGGCACCTGCACAAACCCCCGCTTCTGACAAAGTAAGTGTATTAAGCGGTGAGGTCACACAGATGTTGAAGGCTGCTGGCCTGCCTCTGGACCAGTTCTGGACAAGGACATCAGCTGGTCTTGTATGACTGTTGTCTGGTGTTAGGTTATTTCCGGCCTCAACTTTAACACTCAGGTGAGCCAACCTACACGACTCAGCTACAACATCGCGAAGTCTATTGTGGCGAAACACAGCATCACCCCCACGCTTACATGTGGAGGCATGATGGCCTAATGGATTGAGCACTGTGTCTGGACATAAGGAGCACAGTGATCCCCCTGATGTGTCAAGACCAAGCCACCACTTGATGGCCACTTGCAACTGGTCAGGATTTAAATTTATTAACTATTATCATTATTAATTATTATTACAAGAGAATACATGAATAGAAAATATGCTACTACCTACAGTACTTTACCTAGCATGAACAGTTTACAGAGAGCGGGATAGGATGGCTTGGGAATTTGCTCTCACAAGGGCCAAACTGAGTCTTCTAAAGATTTCTTATTATTATAATTAAACGATAAGTGTACATATAATAATATATAAGATATATGAATAAATAAAACACATTAACTACAAAGTTATGTTTAGGAACTACATGTATCACCCTCCTGGATGATATATCCATCTCTTAAGAGGAGGGACCAGGCATTGGCCTGCACTAGTGTTATGTTCAGGCGGCCATACAAGTTGGAGACCTCCTTGGACTTGGGGGTGTTTGTCCTTGTGGCGAGGTGCGATGCAAGTCTTGAGAAAGCTTGGACAGCTTCCCAGAGAGAAGGGATGGGTTTAGCGGAGAAGTCACAGAAAGGTCAAAAGCAGCAGGATTGCCACAGAGCCAATTTGAAGCTAAGATTTCAGTGTGCAGGAGCTCACGTCCCAGTCCATTGCCAGCTTCTGCCTTGGCGTTGATGCAGGCACGATGGCAGGTTTGGAGCACTAAATCCCTGAGCTTATTGTGCCTGGATACAGCATGACCACCTCACTTACATGTCAAGGCATGGTAACCTAGGGGGATCCAAATGTGACCTAGGGGATCCAAAGCGTGTTCTGGGTACAAAGCACAGGGAGGTGAGCCAGGTGAGGTGTCTAGCCCTAGCCACCATTTGATGGCCATTTGGTGATCATTAGGGTCTAGGCTTAGATTTTAATATCAATTATATAAGTTATACATAGAATACATATTAATCAATTAATTAATATGCGTCACTGTCCTAAAAAACAAGGCAATCTTCATTAGCAAAGGTGCCAAGGACTGAGACAGCATTACCTCGCTGTACGGCTACAGCAAGGTGTTGAAGTAGATATGGAAAGGACTTCACTTCCCCTGACACCTTACGAACACGACAAGCAAGTTCATTTAGGAATGAAGAGTCTGTTTTTCAAACACACCCATGCTTCCATGACAACTGGGGCAAACAGATACATATTGGGGTCCACATTTGAGTATTTGTTGGATTTCCTTCTCTCAGCTTGGTCAGCCACTGCCCCTGCCTCCTGTGATGCAACTCTGCAATAAGAAGGTGCATAGGTGTCCACACATTTTGCATCCCATACAAGAAGTTTTCCACATTTCCATAGAACCAAGGTAGCACCATCTGGCCTCTTAACATTGGAACAAGAGATTCCACTGGGTTCAAGTCGTGATGGAATTCGAGATGCCCCTAAAGCCCTGTAAATTATATCATTCAAAGAACTATGATGGTGATAACGACCTTGGCTTAGGACACAACTAAGGCCATGGGTGGCAAAGGTGGTGACCTCACAACCACAGTGATGGCAACAATGTGGTTTACAAAATGCCAAGCCAAGACGGAGGCTGATAGCAATCTGAAAGGTGGAGTCATCCATTCAGAGACCCAATGAAGACAATAGCAGTGCATTAAGCCAAATGCTTGATTCTTCTTGCAAAAGCTGCTAGAATGCGACTTTTGGATGTCTCATTTGTTGCTGAGTTCAATAAATCTTCCTTGATGGCTAGGATGGAAGTAATACCTTCTGGAGGAGATTGGTTACAGCTGTTGGTCCATAAGGCAAGAGCTTCCTGAAAATTGGGTAAATCAGTATCACTGAACTGTGGGGGAAGAATCTGATGGACTAGAGTGGAGGAGGCAGCAGCTGAAGCCAAGAAGGCAGAAGGTGCCAGCTGCACAGCACTCCGAATTCCAAGCCCACCATGCCTTACTGGAAGAACAGCTTGAGTCCACGCAGAATGATCATTGGAGAGGTGGATATTGAAGGTATTGCACATAATTGTTTTGAGAGCAGCATCGTATTGCTGAAGTTGTGGTGATAAAAAGCATGGTGCTGTGTGAAGACAGTGCAACAATTTGGAAGGGCAATGGATTAATTATATAATATAATAACTACTTATCAAACACATTACTACGAAGTACCTAAACCTAACTAATGTTCCGAAACATGGGGCAGACTTCTTGTCAAAATTGCTCTTGCTACACAACGAGTCAGCACCAAACTAAGTCTGCCATAAAGGTCAGCAGTGACCCTACTTTTCAGCAGAGAAGCACAGATAGCAAGTCGAGTGGCCAAATGGATAAAAGTGGTGTGCGCTTCTCTGCCCCAGCTGCCATATATCTTGACAGCCAGAGGAACACATACCCAACTTAGTTCCTGGCACTTCAGATCATTGGCAATGTGCTAGCTGCAGCACCAGCAGTCATTCCTACCTCATTCAGCACAGCAGGGGTGAGTGGTGAGGTTACAGTGACATCCCATGCAGCTGGTCTTCCTCTCTCCCAGTCCACTACCAAAACATCAACTGTTACCTAGATGACGGAGCCCTGGCTGGTAGCCACCCAGCTGTGCTGGGGGCCTTGCATTTGATTGAGGAGATGGGCCCAGCCCTGGGCCAACAGAGCTTGTCTCCTGTCAGTGTCAGCCCCTCATTCTTCCTCTTGGCTATCAGTGGTCCCTTCACCTGGTTTGGGCTTGCATCTCGAGTCCAATGAGTACCAGATGGCCATAAAGTGGTGGCTGGAACTGGATACTTCAGGTCGATCCTTATGTCCATTCTGCCCCCCCCCCCCCCCCCCCCCCAATACTGGCCTTGATCCCCTTGGTCATCATGCTGTGACCTGCTGGCATGGAGGAGATGTCGTCGTGTGCCACAATTGCTTGCAAGATGAGATCTTTGACCTCTGCCGTCATGCCCACCGAAGTGTTAGATTATAGAAAGGCAATGGCCTCACTAGAGACCTTCATCAAACCAAAGCAGCTGACATTCTCATTGCTGGATGGGACAGAGGCAAACCTGCTACACTGGACATCACTGTCACATCATCCCTCTGCCCGGCCATCTTAGGTGAGTCATGGTACATTCCAATGGACCCAAATGCCAGGAGTTAGGTTGGTCCTGCATTCCATTGGCAGTGGAGACATATGGAAATTAGGGGCAAAGAGGCCCAGGATACCATCTCCAGGCTGGCATCTCACCTGGCCATTCAGTCATCAGTAGTGGCTGAGATTTATGGGTGATTGAATATGGCCCTGATCCAGTCCATTGCCAGAGCCATCCTGGCCTGGGAGCTCCAATCCTCCTTACTGCTTATGTTTGTGTTTGGGGATTATGGTTAATAATAATGATTGCCAGGGAGCCTTTGTAAATAAGTACCTGTAATTACACATTTCTTTTAGCAATGTATTCTGTAACATCTTTTACATATAATAATCCTAATAATAATAATGACATTGCCACTCTGCCCAGCCATATTGATGGATTCTAGCCAAATGTCTGGTGCAGCATCTGTGGCGGCAGAGACCTGCAAGATACTGACTAATGGTCCAAAATGTCAGGAGTTGGGGTGGACATGCATTCCACTGGCTGTCGAGACCTTCTGCAATTGGGCAGGCTGAACATGACTTTGGTAAAATACATTGCCAGACCCATCTTGGCCAGGGAGCTCCTGCCCTCATGACTGTTGTAGAATTACTATAGGTGTAGTTTGTATAATAAGAAGCAATATGTGGCGTATTTGTGTTAGTAGTTATAAAAAATAAAAAATAAAAATAAAATAAAAAGTAATAATAGGAAAAGCCGAACCCAGCCTGCACTTTGATCCCTGTGGATTCACACACAGCCATTGTGTGGGTACAGCACAATGGCAGCTTTGGTTGGATTGACACACATATTCACACTATTAAAGAAACAAACAAAACAAAACTAACAAAAAAAACATTTCTCCTCTGGGCCAAATTTGCAAGCCCAAATTGCAAAGGAATAGTTCTTTTTTTAGACAGTTACTATGCTGACTAGTACTGAGACACTTCTGATGTGTAGCTGGATAGGTCAGTGTCATAGATAACCTCTGATTCCAAAGACATTGCATTTTGCTGGCTGCTGTCAGTAATTGAAACATCAACAATTTCTTGTTCCTTTGTGAAGCTGCTTGGTAGGCTACTATTGGAATCTGAGGCATTGAGATGGTGTGCCAGTTCACTGTTCGTACCAAATGGTGGAGAAGACTCCTTCTGTTCTGCTGAGTGACATGGTGATATTTCTTCAACCATATCACTCTTTTCAGCAGTATGTATTGGAGAGCTGTTTGCCATCTTTGGTGAGTCTTTGCACGTCTGTTCTTTTGCACAGTCCTTCTGTGTGTTCTCAAGACTTTCAATGAGAGTGGCAAGGGACAGAGATAGTCTGGCTACTCCAGTTATCTTTACAGGTTTGTAGTTGCTATCGATCCACTGTAGTATGCAAGATTACAGGTGGTATGAATTTTGGGCCCATTGTAATGTACAGTGACCTCATAATGGCCTACCTCAGTGTAGTTTTGTGCCTTTCCTCTCCTAAGATACAAAGAAACAATTGACAACATTCCAAGACCCTACAAATGTACTAATAATCAATATACCTTTGTATCTTAACACACCTGATATCCAAAGATAAAAACAGTTTCTCTGAGAGAGTCAGTGGTATATTTAGGATTTGAAAATGGTGGTGTAAAAAAGAAGGGGAAAAGGAATAGGAGATACAATACTTTGTAGAATGGCATCGCATTTATGTGGCTAAAGGCAGGAATAAATACTGTATCTCCAATCCCGTGTTCCCTTTGTTTCATTTTTTATTACTGAATATTTTTAGTTGGCCATAGGTTTGTATGACAAAATCCAGCCGTTGTAATGATATTTATTACTGTTTACAGTTCATTGTCACCTTGCAGCTGTCCTAGATCGAAACAGAAACTCGTGAGCCAAGCTTTATGCACTGCCTTGGTTCGATCCAACATAGCTCAGTAGCTGTCAGAAGCAGACGTCAGCTTTTGTTCAGGGGGCTCTAATTCTAGTCTCGTACCCAGACCAAAATGTACGTAAGCATTAACACTTATCTACGTTTCCCTTCAGATATAATAAATAATGCATGAACTGATTTACAAAATCATTACATAATATGGAGTGCTCGCCACTTTTGACTAACGGAGTTGTTTATGTCACAATGCCTTCACGGGAACGAAAGAGGAGAGCTATACAATGAGAGTAAAGTAGTCTCCTATACTGTTCTAAATGTAATTGGCGACTATGGAGAAAAATGGTAGTCTCGTACCGATGATTGGGGAACAGTACAAGCATTTGTGTTCTCTTAAAGCAAATAGTCTGGCGACTTGAACAAAACATGAAAATGAAAAAGTAACAAAGAGCTACACAGCTCGAGTTATACACTGCCTCATCCCCAGACCCATACACAGCAGCGAATGAATTGCATCATCGTTATGCGAAACGCACACACATCGGACCTGCCACTCTCTGCCAATGTACCCTCCGCCGTACTTTTCATTACACTCTCCACCATATGCTCCATCACACCCTCCACCCATACCCCAATAGACCCTACCCCCTCCACCTCACCTAATCTTCTTGACTATGATGATGAGAAAGAGCACACTTCCCAGCACAGCCAGTATGATCACCACAGAGCCTATTATGATCAGTACTTGAAGATGGAAAGTGTCAAATGTGTGGACAGTAAAGAGAAGAGATATAAAATGAAATTGCAGTTTAATATGGTATAATGCAGTCACATGACCACCAGTAGCACAGTATAGTGCAGTCACA
Organism: Spongilla lacustris; assembly: GCA_949361645.1. Taxonomy (NCBI): domain Eukaryota; kingdom Metazoa; phylum Porifera; class Demospongiae; order Spongillida; family Spongillidae; genus Spongilla; species Spongilla lacustris. The sequence goes on along the minus strand of OX442421.1, from coordinate 8,547,274 downwards.
TGATCAGTATAGTGCAGTCACATGACCACCAATAGCATAGTATGTACAGTCACATGACCACCAACAGCACAGTATAGTGCAGTCATGTGACTACCTGCATGTTTCCAGGTACATCATGTTATTAATTATTAATAATCTATATCAGATCGACCCACTAACTTGTATTTGAAGTTGACGACACAAACAATGCCACTGTTCCCATGCTGGTGGTAGAAGTGACGTCCGCACTGGTGCTAGGGGTTAAGTCCACACTGGTGCTAGGGGTTAAGTCCACACTGGTGCTAGGGGTTAAGTCCACACTGGTGCTAGGGGTTAAGTCCACACTGGTGCTAGGGGTTAAGTCCACACTGGTGCTAGGGGTTAAGTCCACACTGGTGCTAGGGGTTAAGTCCACACTTGTGCTAGGGGTTAGGTCCAAGCTGGGAGTGACTGAGCTGTAAGCTGAGAGAGAACAAAAAAGTCAGTACGGAGGGAGGGAGGGAGGGAGGGATGTTACATTAAATGGTTACTTTTTCCAATTTATATAGAAGACATGTGAACACACAGTACACCTACTCAAGTACGATACTTTCTAAAAGTGGCAAGGATGATAATTATCTATATCATTTTTTGTTTCTATTAACTTAAGTTGAAAAATTCAAGTTCCATACCTTTTGTAAATGCCTTGTTCTAATTACCAGCAACTGGAATTGTTGTAAATTAATTTTACAGTCAGACAATCATGGATACCCTTTAGTAATATAGCCACTTTACCAGGCACACTGCAGTTGATTTCATTAAATGCATACTTTCTTATCGTTTGGCTAGTTTAGTAACATCCAAACACCACACTCTTCATCCCTGGCTGCAGGGTATGTAAAATTAAGCACGCCATGAGTAAAAAATGAGCAGATGACCTTCAGGGAAGGGAGAAAAAGGGGAACACTAAATGTGAAGCTAGGCATCAAGTTTATCACAGATGTTGGTGACTGAACTGTACTGAGAGCTAGAAGAGAACGTTCAGTTGCCATAAGGCAGAAGAAGAAAGATCTATATGCTATGGTTCAATGTACACTGTATTGAAACATGGCAAAACAGAATTGACGTGTACTATCTGACTGTTCTATAAATACACTAGTATAGTACTTGAATAGATTAAACATGTTGGATGAAGTTGTAATGCGGGTGAATGTAATGGGGAGGAGGTTAATGACAGTGACCCAACTCCTTAATCATTTCATGAAATCAAGTCACAGAACAAACTATCTTACCAGGCACACTGCAGTGGTTTTCCTCAAACTTATACATATGTTTTGTTGATGGTAAAATGTAGTAACATCCAAACACCACACACTCTGTCCCTGGCTGCAGGGAAGTAACAGCACTGTATTTCTTCTGGAAAGAAAGAGTGCCATGAACAAAAGATGAGCAGGTGGCCTTCAGGGAAGGGGAGAGAAGGAGAGGGGGAGGGTAGGAGAGGTAGATTCAAGAGGTCATCATATTTAGAGTATAGTAGTCAGCCTACATTGTTTGAGTAGTTGCAGACATATCCAAGAAGCCCTCCAACGATTGTTCCAGTGTTGTTGATGGTCACGTTGATGTGGGTCTGGGAACAAGTCACAGCCAAGGAGATGGAACCTGAATGCATTGACAGATGTTAACACAGTTAACATATATATAGGCGTTGAGTTTTATTTAGCCCCCCCCCCCCCCCCAACATCATCAGGGCCTATGCAGTTAGAAGTTAGAGCTTTGGCCAGCACGTGCATTACGTGACAACGTGATAGTTTCCACAGAGACTGGGAACGAAGTGTTACGCCACACCCACTGGTTGGAATGATTCAATGGCGTACGTGTAACTGTTTCAGGCATTTTCTATAAGTACTAGCAATGACTCATTTGAAAACTAGTCATTTTTGCATAACTTCGTGGCGCTTTGGTAGTGATCCAAATGCGGTAATGCTTACGTAAATGAGTCAACAAATAAGAATCACTAGGATTTTCCGCTTTGCAACTTTTGCACTTTTTGAGTCCCAAAACATATCATAATTGCGTAATACTATATATTATATAAAACGACAAAAATTTCTGTAGTATCGCAAACCAAATACTATATCCCAGTCCACTTTATATCGCGCCGTGCAAATTGTAATAACGATAAGACACTGTCCTTTATTACATGCCGCTACTATATTATCCCTGGTAGGGGAAGGGGGCCAAACGCTGGCGTCACTATACAAGCTGAAATCGCAGGGGGGGGGGGGGGGGGGCAAACGCCCCCCGTAGTCTCATTCCCAGACCCACATGCGGTGGATTACATCACCCGGGACAGGCATTTGGTGTATAATGGTATAGCCCATGGTGTAGCCACACCCACGTAAGGTCTGAGTCACGTAACGAGGAATTGGGTCAAATTGGCTTGCAAATTAGCAAACAACACCCACGTACAAATTGCTGAACGATCACACCGTCGAATATCCCTCTGCCAGGCCCCCATAGCAGAGGCTCTAGCAAATATACATCTCGTCCACTGACAAACTCAACTACCACTCTGAGTAGTTACATTTCTTCCAGCCAGATGCCCAGCTCTCCCACCACTTCAGCTAAATACCTGTAGCCTTCAACTGCCATGTGCGCGTGGGTGTTGTTTGTAATTGCATTCCTCATTACGTGCGCGTGTGACGTAACTACTACGTACATAGGCATTTCCACGTGGATACCGGTGTGGCTACCGTACCACTACGCCAGGTTACCTTTCGCTATCAGCAGCACATACCTGCGCTGGGCATAAAGGTTACAAAGCATGGAGCACTACGTAATCGATATTGTTCATGCACTGGCGCGATGATGCGAGATGTTTGTACGTCCAATTTGGAACATCTATATATCGTATCGATAGCCAATTCTAAACGACATAAGTTCTTTATGGCAATGCTAATGTTTCGTTATTTGATGGAGTTTTATAGATTAATTTCTAATGTTACGTGTACGAACAGGTTTACAAAGGTTTATGGGTGCAAAATTACGAATATCCCATAGCAAACGTGACCAATTTTTGTTACAGTGCCGCCAGCAAGAGCGAGGTAGTTTATTAATTTATCATCATGATGCAAGAGTTGAAATTAACAAGACGCAGCAAACGTCTGCATTGAGCGTTGCTTACGCTGACTCACCTGAGCGGTTAAGTCCTGAGTAGCCCGGACAATATTTAGTGGTGTCATTACACTCTTGCCGTGCTAATGCCAAAGTTATACACGCATTCAAAACTGCGATTAGTGGTCTTGCCATATCCAGCTAGCTGATGAATATAAGCGCAAAAAAAGGAGAAAATTTATATACATATGAACATGACGTCAGACCGTAATCTTAAGGGGAATGGTTTGTTTGAAATCGTGCTTTAAACAAACCACAGTCGCGCGCAAGCGATTGTCGCCCGTGATACATGTAACGTCATAAATCTATAACGTGTACGAATTCATTGTCATTGTCGGTTATTAAACAAATGTGTTCTTCACTCTAGTCCGTCATTCTACATTTAAAATCCTGGATGGAGGTGACAGTACTAATCAACTCCAAACTGCAGCTAGGGGTGAAGTCCATACTGAGAACAAGGCTGAAGTTCAGGGGTTAAGTCCAGCCACAGGAGAGGTAGGGGTTAAGCCCACAGCAGTGGTAGGGGTTAAGCCCACAGCAGAGGTAAGGGTTAAGTCCACAGTAGAAGTAGGGGTTAAGCCCACAGCAGAGGTAGGGGTTAAGTCCATAGCAGAGGTAGGGGTTAAGTCCACAGCAGAGGTAAGGGTTAAGCCCACAGCAGAGGTAGGGGTTAAGCCCACACTGGTAGTAAGTATCAAGTCAGCACCAGGACAGTGGGCCTAGCATGGTTCATGTTCATAATGATAGTGGTACTGATAGTGGGGGCTGATTTCACAGTGGTGGTATTGGTGTTGCTAATGACAGGACTGAAGTGGAAACTGAAAGAGAACATGTCGCCTTTAGGTTAAGGGGTAATGGGAGGGTAGGGAATGAGGAGGAGGTTAGGGGAGGAGGGGAGATAGTGGAGGAGGCACATTGGAATCACATGTTTATGTCAGGGGTACATATAAGCAGAATTCGTAAAATTACTAGAATGCATGCATGGAGGGTATGCAAGCCATTACTAACACTTCAACAATGGACCAACCACAGCAAGGTCTTGAGGTCCACAAGGCACAGAGTTGTGCCAAAACCCTGCCAGGATATTATTGACCAATCTTGAGATCAAGTGAGATTATTATTGCCCACCTTTCCTGTCAACACAAGCAGCACTACCACTGTGCAGTGCAACTTACTTATCAGCACCATAAAGGAGAGATGGTAGAATGTCCTCCCATCAGTATCTACAGTGTTTCTAACTTCTTGTGTGTTTTTTTTTTTTAGTATCATGATAATCATAGCCCATAGCGATAATCACACCATGTACAAGCATAATCATGCAGGCTTTGCTGTATGGTCTTGCATATTCATTTAGCTGCAAGTGTTTTGAAATTTAGTTAGGTGGATGGTAGGCACGAAGGTGGAAACAACTCTCTTTTCCAGATGGGGTACAGGTGGGTCATTTGGCAACTGTTGGCAACTGTTAGGGAGGGAAGCATCTTACCAAGCAGACTGCAGTGACATATATGTTGATGGTGAAGTGTGATAACATCCAAACACCACACACAGTGCCCCAGGCTGGAGGGAAGTTGGAACACTAGTACCCTGTAAAATATGGGGGGAGGATAAGATAACGAATGTTGTTTTTGCCTCCATAACATTATGAATCTAATTACACTTCCAACACGCTAGGTCCTGTAACACACTAGCCTCGTCCCCAGGCCCTGTTTTTTTATTAAAGTTACGGGGGCGAAAAACCGGGCCTATCGTATAGACACAGCCAGGGTCCTAGCGCGCATGCGCTACCATTACTAATCGCATTTTATATTACTATACTGTTGAACATTTTTGTTTGTAAACCTTTCCGTATACACCATCTCATTCTCAGCGTAAACTCTTCCTGTCGTATATGTTCTTACCTCTACGATTGGTACGTGTATGCTGGCCACCTCACGCTACTTGCCATCTTTAGCCGAATCCACAATCCTGACAACCTACTTGTACTCTCGTGGTGCGCACTAATTGGAATTACCCTAAATTAAAGTTTTGGTGACGAGGAGTCTGGTATCGATGGACAAGGCCTTTGTGCCAAGTGTAGGGTATTTCCAATGAGTGCGTACCACGAGAGTACTTGTCAGCATTTTGGCTTCGGCTAAACATGGCAAGTGGCGTGAGGTGGCCAGCCTACACCGGCTACACGTACAGGGCCGGCGTTAGATGTTTGGCGGCCCTAGGCAAAAAGGGTCTTGGCGGCCCCTCCATCTTCGCTCGAGGGTGCATTTTCCCGTTTTGAACTTAACTCCTCCCGATCTCATTCCATGCACCACTCGTAGCTGGTTTGTTTCGAACACTGCGCGCACATGCATGTAATCATTTCTAATGAACTACATGCTGATTGCAAAATGATTACCTTATGCGTGAAAAGCTAGCAGAAAACGAATCAATTGATAAATGTACTAGTAGAGTAGCAGGGGCGGACCCAAGATTTCGGGGGGGAGGGTGGAGGTGATGAAGGAACCTGCATGGATAAGCCTCCCGTATGCGCAGCAAGCAGGGCCGTTGAGAGCTGGCACGGGCCCCAGGGCTATATAGTCCTTCCGGGCCCCATTAATGATTAATGATTATTTAATGGTCCCCATTGGAATGGGTGTGGTAGATATAAAACACCATACAGGGGGGAAATATATCCTTTCGTGTATTGGGTTATAAACGATATTCATTTGGCAAAAAATAAATAAACACTTATAGTTATACTGTGTGTCGGTATGATTATGTAACATTATATGGATTTGCGCAACCCCGGGATTGTCCTGCGCAAACCCTAGCCTGGATCCATGGTTTGTGGTACAATCCTGGGGTTGATCGTGCGCAAAGCATAGATCAGGACAATCCTGGGGTTGATCGTGCGCAAAGCATCAGTAGATCTGTAATATGTATAATACAAAATCAATAACATGCGTTTGCAGTACAAAAAGCCCCTATGGTGTATACAAATACAATTGTTCTCTACTGATGAGACATGCACCGCGAGCACATGTACAGTGAACTGCGCCATGGTTCGGAACTCTTGAAAATGAGGTAAGGTTCATTACGTCTTGATGAGCAGTCCTTCGTGTCGCCCGAATATGAAATACATTTACCCTGCCTCGCAGTATATGGAGACAAATTATTTGATTTTCATTGGCCTTGTATGTATAAATTATTTACTTCCACTGAATTTCATGTACACATTTTATTCGTTATGTAGGTCGCGATCGTCGTTCCTAGAATCCTAGCTATGTCGGTGAAGGTGTTCGTGACAAAGCCTAAACATTATTTCAAAGTTTTTTTTATCTTTGGTAGGGTCGCGGTTCTTTTCTCTTACAGCCCTTTCCTTTCTTTTCTGCCACCCGAACTTTGTGCTTGTACATGAAAATGAATTTAACGAAATTATATACGGTACATGATTGTATTCCGTACGGAACGTATATTATTTTATTGCGCCTGCGCAATGATCAAAATAAAACATCAATCACACCGCAAAAACAAAAAGAGACCAGCCTGGCGGCCCGGGCCCCATGTTTTACGACGGGCCCCAGGGTCAGCAGCCCCCCCGGCCCCCCCCCTCTCGGCGGCCCTGGCAGCAAGGATGTCCCGGCTCTGAGCCATCGGGGTCTGGGGCGGAGCCCCAGCCGCTTTGCAACTCTTCCACTTTTAAAGTCACAAAAACAGCATAGTTATCACAGGAAAAAAACGCGTGAAGGATTTAAAGAAATCCTTTATAAAATCAAAACTTCGCATTTTTTTTCCTGTGATTGTATTGCATGCGTATAAGTAACATGCTAAAAATAGAATTACTTGCTTCCAGACTTTCTTGTAATCTTGGCGGTGGTATACCCCAGCCGCCCAGATCCACCAGTCCAAAAATGCTGCAATTTCATGTTCAATCGAAATCAAAGCTAAGTCTTCAAGCCTATCTTGAGTATCTTACTTAATTGATGGATGCAGATAAGCTTCAGTTTTGAAAAGCTCCGTTCTGCAGCTGGTGCAACTCAGCAACTGTAGTGGAAGCTGTCAATAAAATGCGCACCGTACGTACGGTGGCGAGGTGGTCCATTTTTATGGGTGTTAATTAGCATATTGAGTAGCAGCAGTTTGGCGGCCCCTCTGACCGGCGGCCCTAGGCATTTGCCTAGTCTGCCTAGCGTTAACGCCGGCCCTGACACGTACCAATCGAGAGACTTGCCTCTCTTCTATCAGAGATAATGTATAGACCAAGCAATAGAAAAACTATTGGCGCAACGATTGCTTGGGTACGATGCTGCCATAGCAGGGGTGGACGGAGGAATTCGGAGAGGGGGGTGTCCAATATGAAATTGATGAAGGGGCGGGGGAGGTGGCAACCCACGGGGTCTGGGGCGTAGCCCCAGAAAAATTTGGCGAGTAATGTATTAAAAACACAAGGAGTTTTTGTATCGAGAAGTGCCACGCCAATGGCGAATTACTTATATGTACATGAGTACCGTCCCCATACATCTCGTACCGGTATACCGGGATCTGGGGCGGAGCCCCGAAGCTGAAGCGTTTCATACAGGATATTAGCGATCTCGAAATCGTTTTAAAAAAAAACAGGCCATTAAAACAATGCATTTAGCGAATCATGTGGCTAACTACATATAGGAACCTACTTATAATAGCAATTATGTTTATATGAGTACTGAAATCAAGTCTGCATGCCCTCCAAGGCTCCACCACACTTACTTACGCTAGCGCGTACCTGTTTCAACATTTCTGGAAAGAAATGGTGCTCTATATTATTAATTTATATGACAAAATTTTGATGAACGGCACGCAGCAGCGCTCGAGATTACAACAATACCGAGCCATTTTTTTTTAGGTGGGGGCGCAGGGTACTGCCGTTATTCCAATTCCAGGAAAATACTGAAATGAAATTCTGTTCGGTGAATAAGTCCTATACATGTTTATTGTTACTTACATGTAGCAGTACGTTTCGGTTTGATTGCATACTGGTGTATGGGGTGACGTTACTATCTAGTTTCATATGTGCACGATGTCCCACTAATTATATTCATCAACGGTTCCAAGGACACCTTGGCCCCCCCCCCCCCCCCCCCCCCCCCCCCCCTTGTATGATTATCTGCCTCTGCATAGTTTCTTACTCCTGTGCTCTTCCATTATGTGCCTAAGAGGTGCTAGATCATCACAGGGGCGAGCATTCAGATCCAGCGTGATGATCTGGCTGTTGCAGAAGCCAAGATTCCCTCGATATATATTTAAGTCATTAACTGCATCCTTTGTGTGCATATCTTAGATTCTTGTACCATTTATTATTCATTCTCATGAATAATAAGTAACTTGGTCCAAGGAGCAAGGGTAGTAAGTCGATGTACGAAACTCTACATATACGACAGTCTGGAACGAGGAAGAGTTTACGCTGAGAACGAGATGGTGTGCGGAAAGGTTTACAAACAAAAATTACAACAGCATGCGATTACCAAGATTCTTGGCAATGGCTAGCGCATGCGCGCTAGGACCCTGGCAGTGTCTACCAGGCCCTGTTTTTCGCCCCCCCCCCCCCCCCCCCCCCCCCTATAAATAGGGCCTGGGGACGAGGCTAGTAACACACCAGCTGCCTAAAATCCTCTTCTGAAAAGATGTCAATACAAAATGGGTTTAATTGTGCAATTGATATAAGACAATACGTGACGCTCAACTGCTCAAGTTGCCCAACAACCGAAATCACTGATACAGTATGTCCACTTGGCACTGCTGATGATACTTGACATTCTAGGAAAATCTGCCCAGTTTCCGGGCAGTACTGTTTCCTTCCTTCACTATGATTTAACTGATCCTGTACATGCATGAAATCCTCATTGCAGTACGTCCCAAAGTTCCAGTATAAAGGAATGGCATTATCATGTAATAACGCCCACTTATCGGGTAATAACGCGTGCCATCCGTACCGAATCATTATAAGGTGTAAACCCACAAGCTCTGCTACAGTACAGTGTACAAAAAATAAATAAATAAAAAAGCTGATCTCAGTGTGGATTTCCATCTCCAAAATACCACCCCCCCACCCCCCACCCCAACGGATAATTCAATTATCATCCTTTGCTGCAACAAGCAGCAGTACAATCAATAATTCTCAGTCAAGAGTAGTCAATCTATAGTACGAGATGTACATGTGTCCGAAATGTAGTAGCACATTGCAGTATGATTGCTGATTGTACTGTTTCCTGTTGCATCAAAGGGTGTTCTAGAAAAGAACTCTTTACTGAATCAGGGCCGCAGCATCCAGTCCGGCCGGTCCGGCCATGGCCGAACCGGTTTTAGCGGGACCAGCCGGAAACATTAAAAATCATTAAAGTTATCCTTTAATGACTTTTGGAGCTCACGAAAATGTACAGTACGCGTTAATATAAAGTACCGTCCGGAGCCAAGTTAATTAACACACGCACTTTTTGTGTAGTTTCTGTAGGTTTTAGGTATCAAAAAAGCGTTGGCTCCTGGGCGGGCTCCGCCGATGGCGGAGCCCACAGGCGCATTACTGAATTTCCACGTAGATCTACAGACATACTGTAGCCAGATCGGTCCCTTTATCGATGCTACGGTCCCGTGTCTGCGTTTCCTCTTCTTATTATTTCGACGACCACTCTATGGCGCATGTGATGCATTTCCAATCCCGTTATTATATATTATCGCATCAGCCCATACGCACGTTTCTAGCTCTATACCTCAGCCCCATCCCACTCCAAATTTACGTCTCTCGCACTAGAAACACCGCTACATGTGTAACACAATTATAAATTATAGCAAAACGGCCAGAACCGGCAGTGTCCGGCACTAAACGTCACACATGGCTTCATTGAAAGCATACGTGTTAAATCGTAAAAGTTCATTGTAGCAGCCAAAAAATACGCATGTTGTATTCGGTTCCAGGTCAATGCTAAGTCTTTGGTTCTTCATTAGTACCACTCCACGAAAGATTTTTGTGCACGTGATCTGTTTCGTAATGAAAAATGCATTATTCTTTTTTCTTTTTTTAATTTTATTAAAGCTTAATTCAACTCACATTCCCCGCGGAATTGCAAACATATTCCAGAAGTCCACCGACGAGCCGAGGCTTTGTGATGATGGTTACGTCGATGTGGGACTGGGTACAATTCACTTGCAATGAAGCTACTCCTGAAAGTGCATGTGTGCATAAGAGGAGTGTATAGGGGAATCGTGCACCATTTGTCACATTCTATAAGTTCCTAACAAAGACTATATAATCGCTTAGGAGTCAAGACGGACCCTTTGGCATGCATGCATGCACTATAACTTTAATCAACACTCCTTCAGTCTCCTTGTCGACATTATGATACAAGCTCATGCATGCATGCATGCATGCAACGATTTGCACGGCATGGCCACAAAACATATATGTTATTGGTACTACATGCTGCACATCTATAATAAAGGACATGCAACCACACCCTTTCGAAGGGCTTGGTAGTTGTTGCAGTATATCGGCGTGTCCGGACATTCCATCTGAGCGAAGACGGCAAAATTTGCCGCACAACATAGGCAGATACTAACGGTCAAAACAATCTTTTCCATACTCCAACCGGATTCATGAGGACAGATAGAACTTTCGTTGAATTTATACGGTAGCATGGTGACATCATGCATTATGTAGCGTTACGTCATACATCTAATTCGCCCACATCAGTTAATTATAACGTTGTACTGGCTACTGATTCTGTGAACTGCATGCATGCTTTTACGAATGCCAAGAATACGTGGATACGTTAGATACATGCATGACGTTTATGCAGCTATTCGTATATATCAGTACAATGCGGGTTTGTTATAAAGGGGAAATGTGCTCTGACTTTACGGGCACTTAGTCTAAAATGCGCGGATCAGTATACTGATTGAATCTTTTTTTTTTTTTAAGTGTACTGTGCATGATCCTTCGTACATTATAGAAACCCCTGAAATATGAATCAGTCATGCAGAGTTGTTTTCACCCCATATTAATGCCATATGCCATATATATGAGGCTGCTGATTTCTTCATTGATTAATTATTGTTATGGTCATGCGACAAATTACATCCTATATGATACTGCTTTAATTAACTGTTTGCATACAGGTTCAATAAAGGCACGCATTGATTAACTTAATCACCTTTATACATGTATAAGTATAGATACAATAGATCGACTTGATTGCAATAACGTCATGATCATCACATGCAAATTAGAACTTAACTGATTGATTCACTTCCGCAACAGCACGCAGTTGCCTCTTTTCACGTGACAAAATGGTAGAATGGCTTGCGGACTTGATTACTTTGATGCATGACATGTAGCATGAGGAGAACAATGACATGAAATGAGATGCGCGCGAATTTTAAAACTTTGATAAATGTGATTTGTACTCTATAGCTGGTATATGGAGTATTAAATTATTATGCACGCCTCGTATGCATGCAATACCCGCGTGGGGAAAAACTAGTGTGGAATGAACTGATTATTGAGTTACCACTGACATTCTGGTACATGCATAAATCATGGCATGCATGCATATTCCAGTTTCCTGTTATCAAACCCAACTTGCGTGACCACGCGTCATCACGACTCATCAGTGTACACTTAGTGAGGTCATGAGGACAACTGCAAGTTCTTGGTAGGATGCGCAGAACGGGTTAACTTGCATCATGTCAAAGTTGCATGCCCACTGACCCTTTTTTGAAGGCTATTTCCTGATACTTCCGTCATTTCCGTATTTCCTTTCTATATACATGCACTTACTAACACAGATCAGTATCAACGGAGGATCAAATGCACTGTTTGCACATATATGCCATGAATTCCATTATAATCGGATGCCGACCTAAATATTTGCATATACTGAAGCCATATATATTGCAATCAATTTAAGTGTCGTACATGTACTGCAACATTTTGTTACTACAATAATTATAAGCCTGAGAGGTGGGTTGGGTCTCAATGTAGCGCCTTCCACAACACTCTTCTGCTGCCTGTATTTGATCAGTGAGTGCAACAGAGCACTGTTCTGGTGCCAATGCATAGGCCACCTGCTCACATCAGTAAGTCAATGCATAGGCCACCTGCTCACATCAGTAAGTTAATGCCTAGGCCACCTGCTCACATCAGTAAGTCAATGCATAGGCCACCTGCTCACATCAGTAAGTTATTGAATGCCTAGGCCACCTGCTCACATCAGTAAGTCAATGTCTAGGATACCTGCTCACATCAGTAAGTCAATGCATAGGCCACCTGCTCACATCAGTAAGTCAATGCCTAGGCCACCTGCTCACATCAGTAAGTCAATGCCCCACCTGCTCACATCAGTAAGTCAATGCTTAGGCCACCTGCTCACATCAGTAAGTCAATGCCCCACCTGCTCACATCAGTAAGTCAATGCCTCACCTGCTCACATCAGTAAGTCAATGCATAGGCCACCTGCTCACATCAGTAATTTAATGCCTAGGCCACCTGCTCACACCAGTAAGTGAATCCCCCACCTGCTCACATCAGTAAACCACATAAATGCACTCATTTCACCTGCTGATGCAATCAGATTGTCTTCTGTCTAGATTGAGGGCCGGCACCAACTCAAGCTTCTGTTTGGCCAACCTGACAGGGCCCGTAACGGGGTATTTGCTATCCATTTCTTCCCCCAATGCTGCAGCATGGCTTTCCTCCAGGTCAGAACATTCACATGGACCCTCCAGAATTCCAAATTATCTGCTGCAGCTTTTGTCCTAGCCTTTCATTGGGTCCCTTGGGCCACCATGCCACAAGATGGGGGTGATGTGGAGTGTTGTAGGCAAGCCAATGTCTCGGACCAAATAGAAGTGTTGGCAGTGAATGGATTTGGCAATACCAACCAACAGATATTCTTCTTCTGAACCGATCTCTTGGAAAACCAGCTGCAATTGACCTTACTGTTACATCACTGCTAACCTAGCCAGATCTAACCCATGCATGGCTCAGTGCTGATTCTTTGGAAGTCCTTGACTTTGATGTAAGAAGTTGTTTCTAAAAGTGTTTCTCTCTAAATGGTCTTTGCCACTCGAAAGTGCTGCTTTTATTGCAAGATTATGTTCATCTAGATCAGCCCGCTGCAGACAATTCAATCATCAATGCAGTTACCTATAATGGCTCACATGTAATCTCTACCTAAGATGCCATGCATCTCACCAGGGTCAGCCATTGAGTTTCCTCTTTTGCAAACTGAGATCTTTCTCCAATAAGCTGGATATAGTTTGGTTTTTAACTCCAGCAAACAGAGCTTGCTTCCTCTCAACCTCTGCTCCCTTGGCCCCGTGATGGATCTCAGCCTTTTCTTTAAGGGAACCCAGCCTGCACTTTTATCCCTCTGGATTGCACATAGCTATTGACTCAAGCTGTCTATAGGTTCGGATCTGCATTATGTTTTTGTAGACCTTTGTATGCCTTATAGGGCAAAAGGTTTAAGCAGGTAGTGCTCTTATCCCTGACCTGGCCTCGCTAATGGTTTGCAGGGACTGATGGATTTGTCTTGGCAATGACATCTCCTCTCACTCCAATGTCACTGTACATAAAGCAGTGGAACTGGCAGAGCAGAGGGAGCCCCAGGATAAGTCCAAAGTTCACTTTAGCTTCATTTTGCATGGTTAGGCAAATGCAAGTGCCATTTTGGCAAGGTTATACTACCCAGCTTCAACCTCTGTGAAGATTTTGACTTTGATGTACAGTGTGCGGTTGTTTTGATTGTTGTGATGTGTGCACGGTTTTTTTCAGTATCTATAATAAAAATAATGATATAAAGTGTGTGGACACATCCCAGGGATCCCAGTGTGCACTTTGTCATGACAATGCCTCTTGGACATCATGCCATCACTTGTAAGCGTGTGGGTGATGTTGTGGCATGACACAACACCCTTTGTGATGTGTTCTGGTTGAAACGTGCCACCCGGGCCCATGCATCTTGGCATCCAAGTGGAAGCTGGCAATGACCCAGTAGCGGATCCAGGGGGGGGGGCTAGGGGGGGCTATAGCCCCCCCCCCCCCCCCCCCCCTCCCCCCTCAAATTAAAAATTCATAGCATACTTGCATGGGTGTTTTAGGTGATAATACTAGTAATTCAGTGTAGAAATAACACAGCGCTCCCCCATACCCCCTAGCTGGGCGGGAGGGGTGCCCCCCTCCCGCACCCTCCCCGGGACGGCTCCGCCTACAGCCAGCCCCTCCCCTTTTTAGCCCCCCCCAACCGTCCATGCTGGATCCGCTACTGATGACCTCACAGCCGATTATAGCCACACCCATCCTGCTGACCTACTGTTGACTAAATTGATGCTGGTAACAAGCGTATGAAGGACCAAGGTGAACAGCATTGGGCCTATGTGGCCCATAGAGTGCCACAATGAAGTATGAGATCCATAGCACCACAAGAAGCTCTGGAAAGAAGATAGCACACTAATCAATGACTGCCTGCCTAGATACCATATTGAAGGCATTTGACATGTCCACCTTGTACACTACAAAGTCTCCACTGAATCAGTATCTCCTCAAGCTGTGCACAATCTTCTCAGCACCTGTTTTAAATGCAACCCTGAATTTGAGGGTTGAAGGAATGAGGAGATCTTTTCCTTTAAGATGGCGCAGATGAGTTTCCCTGTCAGCCTACGCAATGTTTCCCCCACTGCTGTGGGCCCAACACCTGGTGAGGTACCTTGTCACTGGCCCAGGGACCTTTCCAGAAGCCAAAAGGTTCACAATGCCCTTAAGGGAGTCACCGATTGGTTATGCATCCAAAAGGTGTTGAACAGGGAGTCCTAAAGGACCATCTGAGGTACCTTTAGCGAAGGATCTCAAGATTGGAAGTATGTTAAAAGTTGGACAGGCTCATTTGGGGTCACTGGAGGTGGACAATTGCAAGCTGGATGCTGGGCTAGCAACAGATGCCAGGTTGTGTCACTACTTGGTGCAATGCCACTGGATAACAGCATCCGACAAGCTTTGCCTGTCAATCCTGAACAGCCAAGTGAAACTGCAGAACTGATGACTCTTATGTACATGTCATTCCTGCATGTTGTGGCCTCCTCTGTGATATTGTGGTTGTTCTCCCGACTTTGGCGAAAGAGTGGACAGGTCATTATTCTACCACATGTTTCAAAGAAACTCTATTGCTATATGTGCCAGTGGATTGTGATTCACTTTGTGCTTCAAGGAGGGGAGAACACACTTTGGGAGCATAAAGAGCATCTTCTGTATTCTTTAGTAGGACATATTTCTTAGAGCTGATGAAAGAGACTTTTGCAAAAGCTGGCCTGGCTTTTGCTGGGATGTACCACAGAGTTGGGTGGTTCAGTTGGCACACCTGCTCAAAAAGTGGGAAGGTTGTGACTAGCGTTTCTCGTTACGCGAGTTATACGCAGGCTTATTTTTATTCATGATACGGCATGCACAAAATCCTATAGCAGTTCCTATTTATAGTTGTTATAATTATAGTGCTCTTTTGTGATTCTGTTTGCATGCATTCGTAATCTTTCGCCACTTCATATCGATTTTGAGAATTATTAATATCTCTGATAAGCATTGTCGCAAGCTTTGGCTGTTACCGTTGGAGGTCATTTCAAGTCCCAGTATTGCATCTGAAATAAGCCTGCTTTCTTCTCAGAATTAATTATAACTGGAGGCCCGGCACACCTCTACAAGCGACTAGCCCCAACAGGCCGGCCCCATCTTTATATTGCACTTCCAAATGCACTCAAGTTAGATAAATTAGATATAGAAGTTCAATTCAAATAAAATTAGTGATGTAGGATTTCTAGGCATCAATTGAGTAAATAGTAAGGAAACAAGGGAATGTTATATACCTACATTAAGCAAGTTCAGGCAGGTAGATTCGCTAAATAATGAGGTGTGTAAAAAAGATGATAATAACTTTTAATATGAATTATACAATTACAAAAATTAAATTAACATACTCAAGCACATGCACACACATAATAATAGCACATACAAATTCTATTCATAAGCTGATGTGGGTAGTCCAGCCCCATCATCCATGTGAACTGCACCCCTCCATTTCAATCTGCTTCCTCTTATGCACAGAGAGAAATCTCCCTTGCCTTTTATTGCTGTAACAATTACATCAGTGATTGCACTGGAAGTAATAAAGGCTGTTATTGCTGCTTCTCTGAGGTCTGTAATTTTTAAAAATTATTGAATACATAATTTCCGCAATTCCTTGTTTCCTTACTCAATTGGCATCCACAAATCCTACATCATGAAATTGTAGAGAGAAAAGGATCAGTCATTTATACCAGCTGCAGAAGATCCCACCACTGCTGTAGCAACACATTGCCTAGCAACATCATGTTTTGTGGTTTGGTTTTGACTGTACATATATAAGCATAGCAACAGTTTACATTTTGAAGGTAACAGCAGGTAAGGACTGTAGATGTTTTTGACCTGTTACCTGCTGTTACCTTCAAAATGTACATGTAAACTTCTACAGTCCTGCAAAGGACCCTTTGCATGAAAGATCGGAAGTACGATAAATGTCACGTCCGGAGTAAAAGCCACAGCGGTTGCCTAGAGACATTGTGTCACGTTCGCGGACCTTTGCGTAATAAAATGGCAACGCTCATAGTCATTCTTTCCCGCTCGGACAGTGATCCTTCGGCCGATCCAGTTCCTGGTCAAACTATGCTGCCAACAGTAAGCTTGACGGAGTCTGGCATACCCGGAGCCTTTTTAAATGGATGGCCTTTAAAAAGGCTCTGGGTATGTCAGACCCGGTCAAACTTACTGTTGGCAGCATAGTTTGATCAGTAACTGGGTCGGCCGAAGGATCAATGTTTGAGCTGACTCCGAGCGTTGCCATTTTATTACGCAAAGGTCCGCGGACGTGACACAATGTCTCTAGGCAACCGCTGTGGTTTTTACTCCAGACGTGATGTTTATCGTACTTCCGATCTTTCATGCAAAGGGTCCATTAAGGTTACCTTTTGACTAAGCATCCATTTGCCATTGAGAATAGGTCCCCCATATATGTCTGCTTCTCAGACATATATGTATTATCCACTCAAGGTGGAGGGTATCGTGAGGCCCAACCTCACTCATTGTCGCCTATTTTTGGCAAATGAATCTGCTTGGACAATCAGCTGATAATATTGCTAGCCACAATATAACACCAGATTGGAGAATTGGATGCTAATGTTTTTCATGAAGCCAGATTGCATTGCACATACATTTGATTAGTGGGCAATGATGGCTGGACTGTGTGTTGAAGCAATGACTGATAAAGGCACCAGCCTCACCCTTGAGTCAATGTGTGCACCAGACCTTGCCAACCGAATCACACTGAATATTCCATGAACAACTAACATTTGCGTGCTGTGGTAGCATGTTCTTTCCACCTCAAGCATCCCCTTTGGACACTTCTGGTATCGCGCTCTTTTCGCTGGTTTTTCCAGATCAGCTCTGCAGCTCTCACAAGCAGACACCTAAGCAGAAGCCTGCATTTGTTCTGGATCTCGATTTTGGAGGGATTCTTCTTGTCGTTGAGGTCTCCTCTTTTGTTGTCATGAAGTCATTTTGACAAAAACAACTTCAGTTCGCTAGCTAAAAGTGATCTATAATCGTTCCTATCCCGGAATTATACTCACTCAGTAAGAAATAAGACTACGGAGAAAATGGGTCTGGGAACGAAGAACAGTACAATGTTCTCTTAAAGCAAACCGGCAACTTGAACAACACATGGAAATTATCACCTTTCCATTTGGGTCGATAGCAACAAGAGCTAAACTATCCGTTTCTTATTATGCGAGTTATATGCGAGTCGCGTTTTTAAAAAAATTACTTCATGATACGGCTATATGGAACCTACTAGCGTAGGTTCCGATATTATATCACATGACTGTACATATATTATACCACAGGACTGTACATATATTAAATACCACAGAACAGAACATATGACAGATACCACAGGACAGAACACATTATACCACAGGAGAACATATTATACCACAGGACAGAACACATTATACCACAGGAGAACATATTATACCACAGGACAGAACACATTATACCACAGGAGAACATATTATACCACAGGACAGAACACATTATACCACAGGAGAACATATTATACCACAGGACAGAACACATTATACCACAGGAGAACATATTATACCACAGGACAGAACACATTATACTACAGGACAGAACACATTATACCACAGGAGAACATATTATACCACAGGACAGAACACATTATACCACAGGAGAACATATTATACCACAGGACAGAACACATTATACCACAGGAGAACATATTATACCACAGGACAGAACACATTATACCACAGGAGAACATATTATACCACAGGACAGAACACATTATACCACAGGAGAACATATTATACCACAGGACAGAACACATTATACCACAGGAGAACATATTATACCACAGGACAGAACACATTATACTACAGGACAGAACACATTATACCACAGGAGAACATATTATACCACAGGACAGAACACATTATACCACAGGAGAACATATTATACCACAGGACAGAACACATTATACCACAGGAGAACATATTATACCACAGGACAGAACACATTATACCACAGGAGAACATATTATACCACAGGACAGAACACATTATACCACAGGAGAACATATTATACCACAGGACAGAACACATTATACCACAGGAGAACATATTATACCACAGGACAGAACACATTATACCACAGGAGAACATATTATACCACAGGACAGAACACATTATACCACAGGAGAACATATTATACCACAGGACAGAACACATTATACTACAGGACAGAACACATTATACCACAGGAGAACATATTATACCACAGGACAGAACACATTATACCACAGGAGAACATATTATACCACAGGACAGAACACATTATACCACAGGAGAACATATTATACCACAGGACAGAACACATTATACCACAGGAGAACATATTATACCACAGGACAGAACACATTATACCACAGGAGAACATATTATACCACAGGACAGAACACATTATACTACAGGACAGAACACATTATACCACAGGAGAACATATTATACCACAGGACAGAACACATTATACCACAGGAGAACATATTATACCACAGGACAGAACACATTATACCACAGGAGAACATATTATACCACAGGACAGAACACATTATACCACAGGAGAACATATTATACCACAGGACAGAACACATTATACCACAGGAGAACATATTATACCACAGGACAGAACACATTATACCACAGGAGAACATATTATACCACAGGACAGAACACATTATACTACAGGACAGAACACATTATACCACAGGAGAACATATTATACCACAGGACAGAACACATTATACCACAGGAGAACATATTATACCACAGGACAGAACACATTATACCACAGGAGAACATATTATACCACAGGACAGAACACATTATACCACAGGAGAACATATTATACCACAGGACAGAACACATTATACCACAGGAGAACATATTATACCACAGGACAGAACACATTATACCACAGGAGAACATATTATACCACAGGACAGAACACATTATACCACAGGAGAACATATTATACCACAGGACAGAACACATTATACTACAGGACAGAACACATTATACCACAGGAGAACATATTATACCACAGGACAGAACACATTATACCACAGGAGAACATATTATACCACAGGACAGAACACATTATACCACAGGAGAACATATTATACCACAGGACAGAACACATTATACCACAGGAGAACATATTATACCACAGGACAGAACACATTATACCACAGGAGAACATATTATACCACAGGACAGAACACATTATACCACAGGAGAACATATTATACCACAGGACAGAACACATTATACCACAGGAGAACATATTATACCACAGGACCGAACATATTATACCATCACTGGCGACAGAACATATTATATCACAGGACAGAACCACAGAACAGAAAATATTATACGACAGGGCAGAACATATTATATCACTGGAAGAACATACCACAGAACAGAACATAATATACCACAGGGCAGAACATATTATACCACAGAACAGAACATATTATACCACAGAACAGAACATATTATACCACAGAACAGAACATATTATACCACAGGGCAGAACATACCACAGAACAGAACATAATATACCACAGGGCAGAACATATTATACCACAGAACAGAACATATTATACCACAGAACAGAACATATTATACCACAGAACAGAACATATTATACCACAGAACAGAACATATTACACCACAGAACAGAACATATTATACCACAGAACAGAACATATTATACCACAGAACAGAACATATTATACCACAGAACAGAACATATTATACCACAGAACAGAACATATTATACCACAGAACAGAACACATTATACCACAGAACAGAACATATTATACCACAGAACAGAACATATTATACCTCAGAACAGAACATATTATACCATGCACAAAACAGAACATATTATACCACAGAACAGAACACATTATACCACAGAACAGAACATATTATACCACAGAACAGAACATATTATATACCACAGAACAGAACATATTATACCTCAGAACAGAACATATTATACCATGCACAGAACAGAACATATTATACCACAGAACAGAACATATTATACCACAGAACAGAACATATTATACCACAGAACAGAACATATTATACCACAGAACAGAACATATTATACCACAGAACAGAACATATTATACCACAGAACAGAACATATTATACCACAGAACAAAACATATTATACCACAGAACAGAACATATTATACCACAGGACAGAACATATTATTACACATATATGATACCACATGCACTATACCACTGGACAGTACATATATATTATACCACAGCAGTGTGTACATATCATTATACCACATATTATACCATAGGACTGTACACATTATGCCACATATTATACCATAGGACTGCATGTACACATTATACCACATATGTTATACCATAGGACTGTACATATTATACCATATATTATACCCCAGCCTCATGACTGTACACATTATACCATATACTATACCACAGGACTGTACATATCTGTACATACTATACCACAGGACTGTACAGATCTGTACATATTATACCACAGGACTATACATATTATACCACAGGACGATATATATTGCTTGATAGGTGACTTGGCTTGACAGGTGGCTTTGAACAGGTTAACAAGTGACTGGACAGGTTATCAGTTTATTTGACAGATGGCTTGACAGGACAGGTGACTAGAGTTGATGGAATGGGGACTTGGATATACTCCAAATGATCTAACTTCCACAGGAGGGTTCTCAACAGACGGTGCTTCCTCAATGATGACAATGAACTCATGAGCATCACTGTAAAAGTCATGTATATTTGTAATTTGTATATAATTATTTTCCATGTGTTATATTACACGTTAATAAAATGTAGGGTTAAAAACTATTTTTGATGCTTCAAATCAAATTTCAAGAGTCTAGGCAGATGTATTTATAAAGTAAATGTTTTAATTTATAAAAAGCATTTTTAGGTAACTAAGTAAGCTGCACTTACCGCAACAGCTGACTGGAGCAGAATAGCAGACAACAGCAGAAAGGCCAGCTGAAAAACAGGCAAGCTTTATTAGCAATGTAACAGGAATCCGACCAAAAGGGTATACACGATGTATGTGCAGTGTGTGACTTCTAACCTCCGATGCAGCCATCCACATGTATTCCTACAAACACATGCTGAGTCTGCATGTCTGCTTTACTGAAGAGTTATCACCCTTATAGTGAGTGTACTGTGGCCAACCTAAAAATAAAAGCACACTGTTATATACATGTATTTTCAAGCAGAGCACCAACAATGCCCACTCGCTCCTCTCTCCTCAAGCTTTTAACTCATCCGATTGTTGCTCCTCCCATCCACTCCCTCTTCCCCATCCTCCCATCTCTTTCTGTAAGGCCTTCATTCTCTCGGATTGTTCGCCTCTAACCCCCGACACCCTCTTGTTTTACTTCTCTCCCCCTGCTTTTCCTTCACTAATATTGCCTAGTGTGGATGCACTACCTCAACACAGACCGATATCACAAACTCACTGTGCGCATTTTGGCACCATACACTGCCATCCCCTCTGATCTCAGCATACTGTTGAATTGGCCCTATGTGGAGTTTGGTAGACCACAGGTGTAGAGGTATTCAATATATCAGTGCCAGGGGTGGCCAGTGATCTCCTACTGGAAGATGGAAGCACGGAACACATGAAAATCTGGAAGTAAAGACAGTTGGTTAAGGCACATGCGTACACATGTGTACAATAATATACTAACATACGCAACACACATGGGAGTCCTGTAATGCACCTTATAATTTCATTTGCACAGAAACTTCACCTTTCCCTTGTTCCTTTGTGTGCATGACCACATCATCTACAGATCACATCTCAACGGTTATAGACCACCAGCCCATCACATGGTTGGAGCTAGCAGTATGTGATGGATAGGAGTGATAATATGGTTAAAGGTGTATATGGATAAGGGACAGGAGAGGGGAGGAAGGAATGGAGAAGAGAGGGAGGAAGGAATGGGGAGAAGAGGGTGAGGAAGGAATGGGAAGAAGAGGCTGAGGACATACTATTACCAACAGATGAAGGTACTTCTCTTAACCTAAGTCTGGTAATCACTTCCATCGGAGTAAATATACAATGTAGATCCCTCATCTTTGAGGGAAGAGAAGGCAGCCTTGTGAAACACACAAAATGGAAAGGTAGGGGGTAAGGAGGGGAGGGAGGGCAAAGAGGGGAGGGAGGGAAAAGAGGGGAGGAAATGGAATAAGAGGAGGGAGAGGAAGGTGGGAGGAGTAGGAGAGGGAGGGAGGGAAGGAGATTATTCCTGTCATAACACACTGCAGTATACAGGAATTGGGCAGAACATTGATGGCAAGAGGATGAATTGAGCTGCATGGTCCCTAAAAATGTCAAAATTAAATATAGTATAGATAATATGCAAATCAGTTAATTAAATTAAAAATCCTCAACAACAGATATGATGAATGTAAAGACATCAACCAATAGTTACAGCCTACATATATCTAGATCTTTGATGCACAGCATGATATATGTACTAGTCTTGAGCAGAGTCAGTGGATGCATACATACATGTATGTATGTTATACAATCAAAGCATAGAGAAATTGCATATGCCATGTATGTCAAGATGTGGTTCATGCATGGGTTAGAATGTAATTGATAGGGGAAAGGGGTGTGCATACTACTCACTGGGTTTGTAATGGACACACTGTTCTCAACTTCAACATTTATAAAGCCATTTTGATATGTATGTGTTGACCATATAAAATGTAGTGTGAGGGTGGGGAAGGTGGAAATGTGCAGTGCCACTATCATAGCACACTCCACCACATCATCCAAGCATTTTAATTTCATATGTAGTTTGAGCCTATATTATTAAAATTAGCAGTTATTTGTTCATTTTCTTTGACTGTGTAACATTTAGACAACACACACCAGACATGGATCATCGCAGCACATATTCACATCATTCCAAGCACACACCTGGCACACTCAATCATTCCAAATACACACATCATCCCAGCACACAGCCTTTGCATTGTTTATATTTTTTAACATAACCAACCCAGATTGTCCTACAAAGTCAAATCAACACCACAATGAAATGCCCAATACAAACTAACCATGGTTCAGCCTTCCAACGTCAGCACAATCCAAAAATCACAGTGTATCCACCCCCTAGAGGCACACTGAGAAGGGAACATCAGGTTCCAGTAAGTAGGACAGATTGGGGTAGGCTCCAGCCTAGGGACATGTCCGTGAGGAGGGAGAGGTGATTTGGAGGCAATAGTGGTGCGGAATCAAAGGTAAAAATGCAATGTTTAGTCCTATATTTATCACATTACAAAGACAACTACATGTACATTTAAGTCCATTACATTTTTCATTATTAGTAGACACCGATGTTGCATTCAAATCCATCACCAATACAATATGCACAACAGATTGTACACACACCATCCCAGCACATGTATGGTAATAATGGTTACAAGGAGTAAATATTATGGACAAGGGAGAGGGTAGGGTAGAAAGGAATGGGGGGGGGGGGGGGGAGGGAGAGGAATTGGGTGGAATTTGTGAGAGGACATACACATTACTACATACCAACAGATGAAGGTACTTCTCTCCACCAATGTTAGATATCCTTGGAAACACTTTCATTGGATTAAATATTGATGCCTCATCTTTGGGGGAAGAAAAGGTAGTCTTGTGAAACCCACAAGAAGAAAAAGGGTAACGTGTAAAGGTAAATTGGAGGATGAGGAGTGTGGAAGGAAGAAGGGGACTGATGGGAGGGAAAAGAGGTAGTGGGGAGGGGAAGGAGGTAGTGGGGAAGGAAAGGAGGTAGTGGAAGGAGCGGTATGAAGAAAGGGGAAGAAGGGAAGGGGAAGGGAGCTTCTTACACATAGGAGGAACGCTAACACTGCTGTACTGGAATCAGAAGGAGCGTTGATTGCAAGAAGATGAATTGAGCTACGTGAGCCCTGAAGATGCAAAGAGTCAAAGTTAGTAAGGCTAATGTGCAGAACAATTAATTTTATGATCTCATCAACAAACAAATGTAAACAAATACACAGCAATCAGAACATGTAGCTACAGGCCATATTTCTGTAACCAATAGGTACAACCTACATGTAGAACACATACAAAAAAAGCTTCAATGCCATTGAATTGGGAAAATTAGTACATACCTCAACACAGTGCTGCTAAGATCTAGACATGTGCATGTGCATTGCAGTTAGTGTGTTTGTGAGTGTGTATGTGTTTGTGTTAAGTGACTTCACAGTACTAGAAGTGAAAGCATACAGAACTTGGACCCTACAGGACTTCATTTCATAGGGCATGTCTATCAAGATTGCTTCATGCATGGGTCCTAAAATGTCTGAAAGGAACAGGGAGAGGGGTGTGCGTCTGTGCGTCATTTGGTGAGTATCCAAGGGGCAAGGGCAACCTACTTATTGGTTTTGTAATGGACACCCTTGTCACCAACATTTATAAGCCATTGTTTGTGTTAACCACACTCACATCATCCCAGCAGCACATCATCCCAGAATACATATCGTCCCATAACACACATCATCACAGCACCAAACATCATCCCAGCGCACAACGTTTTTTATATCTTTAACTTAACCAACCCAGATTGTCGTACAAAGTCAAATCAAAACCACAATGAAATGCCCAAAACAACTGAACTACACCAAACTCTACATAAATGTGGGAACTAACCTTGGTTCATCCTTCCAATGTCAGTACAATCCAACAATCACAGTGTATCCACTACCTAGGAGACGCACACTGAGGAGGGAAGCTTGCAGACATCAGGTTCCAGTAAGTAGGACAGATGGGGGTAGGCTATAGCCTAGGGACACGTCTGTGAGGAGGGAGGGGGTGATTTGAAGGAGCAAATCAAAGGTAAAAAAAGGTCAACAACTTCATTTACGTCCATTACATTTTTCATCATTACTAGACACCAATGTTGCATTCAAATCCATCAAAAAAAGGTTATTTTAGAATGGAAAGAGCTTGCTTATACTTCACAAACGCACTGAGAGCAGTACTCTGATCCTGGTGTGCACCACAGGTATGGAGATATTCAACATCTCTGTGCCAGGAGTGGCCAGAGATATCCTACATCTTGAGTAATTGGGCAGGGCTGCAAGGATGTGACATCACATGACTTTCCTTTCACAGCGATTCTGCAACTAGAGAGGTACATAATGCAGAGTCCAATGCATCATATTGTGTACGTATCAAATACAGTACACAAATATACTTATTTGCTTATCAAGTGATTTTCTGCATAGTCCAACAACTTGGAAACCCATGACCACTCTCTACACTGCCATCCAGCACACCTGTGATTAAATATGTACAAATCATTGTCAAGTAAAACACACATTCACAGTTGTACTGAATACCACTTACATTGAATCCACTCATGATTGAGAGGATACTTCTATGTATGAGCTTATTGCTTTCAGTTCGTGCTATTAAGGGACTGATCATGCAGCTGTTCATCTGGTACTACATTGAGTTGACTTTAGTAACCATGGGATCAAATCATCAAGTCCATGTTGACATAGAAGATTAATGTTTTAAAAACTCCAACAACTACTGCATCTTCTTGTTATGGAAGTGGTTCCATTGACATTCCTCCTGACTGATGGACATATGTGACCCTGATAACCAGTGGTGCGTGTAGTCTTGAAAGAAACACACTGACTCCCTGGAACTGAGGAAGTTCTGACCACTAGCATGTGTTATCCAATCCGTGCCTTGTGAATTGGATTGCAACTATTCAAGACACTGTGGGTGAATTCTACTAGGTATTAACCGAGGGGCCGGATTCTCAACAGTGATGGTCAGTGGGTGCGCCATGCCGACAGGAATGATGTTGGTAGCAAGATATTGCCCCAGCACCCTCACCTGGTGGCTGGCACACAGCATGTCTGGTGGGCTGACAGGACCTCCGGTTCGTAGCTGTCAAGGAGCTCAGTTTCAAGCCGTCCCCCTACTGCAACCAGCAAGCTCAGCTATTATTGTCTCTAGCTGTATGATGTGCCAGAACATGGGAGGCGAGTTGCAATGTCTGGAAACAAAGAACGCAGAGATGGGAACAGGTGCAGAGGCGGAAGAATAAGTGGACCAAAGTTAAGACCAACAGGTGACCATGAATGAAAAGAACAAGGAACACAGGTGTGTTCTCGCTGTGGTCATTCACAAAGGTGAAGCACCGTGCAAGTAGTAGAAGCAGTCCAGCTGTTGAAATAATGTGTGGTGGTGGGAGGTAGCAAGACTTGACAGCAGCACAGGTATCTAGAAGCTGAATAAATGTTGTGTGGAAATACCTTTAGTGCACACAATAGTGACAATCCATTGCTTGATCAAAGGTCAAGAGTGGGTATGGATGGTACGAAACCTGCAACTGCAAAATATATTCTCACAGTGTACATGTATGACAAGTCAGTAAGGAAGTCAATGGGGGCAGTGTCAAGTCCAAGTACATAACTGACAGAAGGTGTTGATTTGGCTGGTTTGAGATATTGGAGACTAAGCACCATACTAGCATCATACTATGTTGTGGATGCATGCCTGCCCCAAGCCTGAAACCACTATCCCTATGAGGCTGAATAAGTGTGTATGGCAGAAAAACTCAAGAGCCTATACAAGAATCGTGACACTGAGCTTGATGGTCATCCCACCGTATGAGATGAGCCTCCTCTGGATGACATTTCGCTGAATATTGCCAGGGTCTTCTGTTATATGTCAAGGATGGCTTCATGTATTTAACGCACTTTCTGGTGACCCACCTCCTAGTACTTATGAGAGTTCCATTTAATGTTTCCTCAGCTGTCATGCCTGACAAGCCAGCAAGACGTCTCCACCTGCAATAGTGCTTCAGCAGTGAGACCTCCTTGCTCACATCCATAGGGCCATTTCTGGGGAAGCAGTTTACTGTTTCAGATGGTATACATCCATAATAGTTAGAAGGTTGTGGTTGTGTCGAAATGCACACCAGTGTACACTTGTCAAGTTCCTTCATCATGACTCTGGTAATGGCACTGTTTTTTGAAATTGTGTCCCACACATTTTGACCCTGTCGAGAGTGGTTGACCTGGCAACTTCAAGAGCCTGAGGGCGAGTGCTGACTGCAGTATTCTACTCCTAGCAGAACCCAACCTGATGCTGAATAATGCTCTAGAGAGCAGCCTGTGCCATCCACTATTCCACTTAGTGTTTCTGTCAACGTGGTAGGAAAGCAGTGTAGAAGAATGAATGAAGACCTCATTATTAAATCCTTCAGGTGTGAAGGGAAACACTTTTGCTGTCACTGTTCAGTGGACAACAAGAAACAGGGATGGAAGTAATCCAGATGTCTCACCCAGTACCATTAACACTGAGACCAAAAGTGGGGAGGGAACTGGAGAGACTGTTTGAAGACAAGGTCATCAAGCCAGCATAGTTTTCTGAGTGGGCAGCACCCATCGTTCCAGCAGTCAAGCCAAATGGTTTTGTGAGGGTACGTGTTGACTATAAAGTTACTGTGAATAAGTGTGCTAAGACAGAGGATTATCCTTTTGAAGACCTTTTGAAGATTGAAGACCTTTGCAGCACTCTCAGGTGGTAAAGAACTAATGACGTTGGATCTGGCAAATGCATATATTTGTATGTGACCATAAATACACACAAAGGGTATAACAGGCTCCCATTTGGTGTAACATCGGCACCTGCGATCTTCCAGAGAATGATAGAGAGTCTACTTCAAGGGATGAAGCCTACATTGATTACATTCTCATAACTGGGGAAACACAGGAGGACCATCTGAAGAATCTGGATGAAGTCCTAAAGAGGCTTGGCACACATGCAGTTAAAGGTGGGAAAGTGTCTCTTTCAGCAGGAGAAGGTAGATTACCTGGGACACTGCACAACGAAGGATGGAATTTTCCCCACAATGGCCAAGATCAGATCCATCAAGGAAGCGCCAGCACCCAAGGACAAACAGCAGTTGAGGGGCCTTCTTAGGGTTGCTTCAAATTCCTTCCAAATATGTCAATAAAGCTCACACCCTTGCACTCCCTCTTGGAAAAAGGGAAATGTTGGCAACAGACCAAGGCTCATCAGAATGCTTTTGATAGTGCGCAGGAACTGCTGACATTGCCAAAAGTACTGACTCACTTTGACAGCAAAAAGGCCTGGCATGTGATCTGTGTAAATCGAGGGAAAAGCATGTAAGGTGTGTAAGTGCCTGGAGCGATGCCCACTTGAACAGATCCTCCTACATCTGTCAGAACGGGAAAGGTAGGCCCTGCAGCATTGTGCAGACCGTTTGTCATGATGATTATAGAGTTGGAGCAGTCTTGGCTCATATGGCAGTGAACACCCAGTGGCATTTGTGTTACGAGCATTAGCCTCAGTGGAGAAAAACTATTCGCAGTTGGATAAGGAAGGGCTAGCCATGAATTTTGGGGTGGAGAAATTTCACAACTTCTTGTTTGGAAGACAGTTCACCATCTTCATGGATCACAAGCCTCTGAGGCGCTTGTTTGGAGAGGACAAGCCTATACTGCCTATGTGCCCACAAGTCAGGAAAGGACAAGGCCAATGCAGACATTGAGAAACTACACACTGAACACAAGGGCATGTCTCGAATGAAGAGCTTGGGATGAAGTTTTGTATGGTGGCCAAACATGGATGCAGATGTGGAGGAACATGTCAAGGTGTGAATTAAGTATGTCAAGCCACCACTAGGTTCCAGCAGCAGCTCCCTTGCACCCGTGGAAGTGGCCTTAGCGATGTGGTGCTGTCTACATGCTGACTATGCTGGCCCATTCATGGGATAATAGATGCATGGCTTGAAGCACACATAGTGGAATGTGATACCTCTGCAGCAACCTTCATAAGGATGGAGGCATCTTTTGCAAGTCATGGTCTACCTGTAACCTTGGTCACTGACAACGGAAGAGTCTTCACTAGTAAAGAGTTCGTGAAGAATTGGAGACAAATAAAGACTTCTCCCTAGCTAACACTGAGCTTCTAGAGAGGGCTGGCCCAGACAATGAAGTTGGCCCTGAAGAAAGTAGCAGGAAAGGATCCGTAAAGCTGCTTGATGAGGTTCCTATTCAGGTATAGGATGACTCCTCATGCCTCTACAGAAGTGTCACCAGCCAAACTTCTGATGGGGAGGAGGCTAAGTTGATCCATCCAGGTATGTAGGAGATAGGGGAAGCTACTCAGGAACTTGTGCAGGCTAAAGTAAGAGCAACTCAGGGAACGCTGAAGAGGTGGCGCACTAAGAGGGCCAAACCACGCTCTTTCATCATTGGGGATCAGGTAACGACTAATTGGTAAAGTCTCCAGCATCGTAGGTCCTGACTCAGTAACAGTGGAGTTGGCAGGTGGACACACAGTGTAAGAAGATATTTGTTCTTGCAGTTTGACTGAGTCCAAAACTGATGTTAAGAGCGAGATGTAGTTCCAAGACATGTGAAACAGTCGAAATGGAGTGATTTACTTTCCCTTGAGCATGAGCAGAAGTTGCCCCTAGCAGTGCCTGCTCAAGAACCAATTCTGTTCCCTGAAAGGGAACAGGAGCAGCTGGAGAACCATTTCCTGAGATGGAAACAGAGGAACAGCAAGTCACAGTCCTACCTCTAGAAGACCAAGCTGAAGCACCTCAGCTAAGGTTAGGAGACCTACAGCCAAGCTTAAGGAAGGAGGGATGAGATATCCTATGTAATGTTAGGATACCATGCATACAGAATGACATGGCAGATCTATTTGGATTGTGACCTAGGTGTTATAGTCAGGTCTAGGTGTCATACATAGGATTGGGGACATATGTGGAAGCCACAAAGCCCACGGATGAATAGCTAGTGGCTCTGGAGCTTGTCAAGAGCAACTTCAGATTATTCTGTGATATAACAACAGCATGAAAGCAGGGACTACTTGCTGGCTATGTGGTCAAAGTGAGCACTTAAAGCAAAACTGCCTCATCTGAGGAGGACAGGAAGGTACAGTGTAGCTGTCCTTAATGTTGATGGGTTCCATTGTAGGACACATATATCACTAAACAACTCTCTGGGTCAGCTGTGATGCTGTTAAGGGATGATAGAAGATGAAGGACTACAGCTATTTGGCTACACCTGTGGGTAATAGCAAGCGGGGAAAAGATAGGATTGGTAGGGCAATGTGTGTTGACAATTAAAGTTGTTGCCCTCTCAGTTGCATATTTATACTTGAAGAGAAGGTAAGGTGGCAGTTACAAGGCCCATCAGCAATACTGCATGCAGCGTGATACTGGAGCATGAAAACATTAACTGCAAAAGTTGGAGTGGAGGATGTGGCCCACCACATGCTGAGCGGTGATCAAACACTGACAGAAAATGAAGGGGGTGCTGCAATATCGCTGTCTAAAGATGTGATAGCAGATTTGGAAACACTGGCTAAATGTTACGTTAGATTGATACATGGCCAACACGTCAGCAAGATGATGATTACCTATTCACCAGAAGCAAGTGATTTGTGTGTTACTTGATGGCATGCTTTCCCATGGCATCTCCCATTGTGCTGGTGTATGTATGTCTTTTGGCATGTGCACTGCTTCAGGTACATTTTAATGGCTAGTGCAATGTGTTCTTGCTGTTCTTCATTGGATATCCTCTCTACTTTAGAAAACTGCTAGTGCTGTAGCAAAACTGCTGAGTTGCTATTAAAAAAAAACATCTCAGGGACCACATATCTCCAAATCAGTAGTATCTCTCAGTTGCAGAAAATCACATATGTTGGGGCAGGTAATCTACAATAATAAGTTGTTCCACATTACTTATATCATCAACTACTCAACAACATATATACTAGATAACAATAATACTGGTAATAGATATGGTCCTTTAAATGCAAGGACTCTAACCATCCCCAATAAGAATACTTTACAGTTGTCTTTGCAATAGCAAAATACAAGTACACAGAATATGCAGGAATCGACTTTCATTGTCGAAATCTCAAACAGCAACTTATTGAACATCCCCTTACTGTTTACCTATTTAAAATATCCAAAGCAATGCTCACCCAACACATTATTGTGCACGTACATGTCACTGATAAACATACATGTCCATGTGCATGCATATCTACTAAAACACTTCATGCAAAATGTAACAAGAATCTGACCAGAAGGGCTTGTAACTTTAGATACCACAAACTCACTGTGAGAATACTGGCACCATACACTGCCATCTGCTCTGATCTCAGTATACTGTTGAACTCGCCCTATGTGGAGCCACAGGTGTGGAGATATTCAAAACATCTGTGCCAGGGGTGGCCAGTGATCTCCTGCACTTTGAGCTCACAGCAGTGAGGAATCTCTCTTCCTTCAAGGGTCATGAAGAATATTTGATCTGACAGAACACCTGAAAATAAAGAGAAATGGTTAAGGCACATGCGTATACAATAATATATATATATAGGCATACCCATAATATCCACAGAAACTTCAGCTTTCTCTTGTTCCTTTGTGTGCATGACCAAGATCATATCTTGATGGTGATAGACCACCAGCCCATCACATAGTTGGAGCTAGCAGTATATGTGATGGAATGATGACAGGTGTATATGGATAAGGGACAGGAGGAAGGAATGGGGAGAAGAGGGCGAGGAAGGAATGGGGAGAAGAGGGGGAGGAAGGAATGGGGAGAAGAGGGGGAGGAAGGAATGGGGAGAAGAGGGGGAGAAAGGAATGGGGAGAAGAGGGGGAGGAAGGAATGGGGAGAAGAGGGGGAGGAAGGAATGGGGAGAAGAGGGGGAGAAAGGAATGGGGAGAAGAGGGGGAGGAAGGAATGGGGAGAAGAGGGCGAGGAAGGAATGGGATATACATATCACTACTTACATGTGCTAACAGATGAAGGTCCTCTGGAGTAAAAATATACCAATACCATGTATTTAGTGAACTGGAATTGGGCTGAACATGGATGGCGAGAGGATGAATTGAGCTGCATGGTCCCTAAAATGTCGAAATTAATGGTGCAAATCAATATATTAAACAATCAAACAAATAGGGTATGTACTACTCCCGAACGGTCCCAAGACAACAGAGTGGTGTGTGTGTGTGTGTGTGTGTGTGTGTGTGTGTGTGTGTGTGTGTGTGTGTGTGTGTGATGTGCTTCATGCATGGGTCAGAAAATGTCCCTTGAACGGGAAGTGGTGTGCGTCATTTGGAGAGTATCTGCTGTGTTTGTAATAAATGGACACACTGTTCAATCTATTTATAAAGCCATTTCGACATGCCTGTGTTGAACATAAAATATAGTGTGAATGTGGGGAAGGTGGAATGTGCAGTGCCACTATCATACCACACACAACCACATCATCCAAGTAATATGCTTTAAAATCAGTAGTTTGTTCATGTTTTAAAAACGATTGTATACATTAGAAATGGATATGCTTATGACCATCACATCACCTCAGCACACGATCACATCACCTCAGCACACAATCACATCACCTCAGCACACAATCACATCACCTCAGCACACAATCACATCACCTCAGCACACAATCACATCACCTCAGCACACAATCACATCACCTCAGCACACAATCACATCACCTCAGCACACAATCACATCACCTAAGCACACCATCACATCATCCCACACACAATCACACACAATCACATCACCTCAGCACACAATCACATCATCCCACACACAATCACATCACCTCAGCACACAATCACATCATCCCACACACACAATCACATCGTCCCCCACACACATCACATCATCCCACGCATACAATCCCATCATCCCCCACACACATCACATCATCCCACGCATACAATCCCATCATCCCACACACACAAACACTCAATCATTCCAAAAACACACATCAGGATAGGAGTGATGATGTGGTTACACGACGAGTAAATATGGACAAGGGAGAGGGGAGGGGAGGAAGGAATGAGGAAGAGAAGGAGGTAGAAATGGGGAGGAGAAGAATCAGGAGGAGTTTGTGAGAGGCCAACAGATGAAGGTACCCAATGTTTGGAAACACTTCCATTGGACTAAATATTGATGCCTCATCTTTGGGGGAAGAAAAGGTACATGTAGTCTTCTGAAACCCACAAAAAGGAGAGTGGAATAAGGGGAGGGGAAGGAGGGAAGAGGAAGGAGGGGAGGGAAGAGGAAGGAGGGAGGGGAAGGAGGGAGGGGAGGGGAGGGGAAGGAGGGAGGGGAGGGGAGGGGAGGGGAAGGAGGGGAGGGGAGGGGAAGGAGGGGAGGGGAAGGAGGGAGGGGAGGGGAGGGGAAGGAGGAAGGGGAGGGGAGGGGAAGGAGGGAGGGGAGGGGAAGGAGGGAGGGGAGGGGAGGGGAGGGGAAGGAGGGGAGGGGAGGGGAAGGAGGGGAGAGGAAGGGAAGGGAAGGAGGGGAGAGGAAGGGAAGGAGGGGAGAGGAAGGGAAGGAGGGGAGAGGAAGGGAAGGAGGGGAGAGGAAGGGAAGGAGGGGAGGGGAGGGGAATAAAAGGTGGGGAGAGGAAAGTGAATGTAAAGAAGGGGGAAGAAGGGAAGGGGAAGGGAGCTTCTTACACATAGGAACGCTAACACTGCTGTACTGGAATCAGAAGGAGCGTTGATTGCAAGAAGATGAATTGAGCTAGGTGAACCCTGAAGATGCAAAGAGTCAAAGTTAGTAAGGCTAATGTGCAGAACAATTGATTTGATGATCTCATCAACAAACGAATGTAAACAAATACACAGCAATCTAATCATGCCATATCTCTAGGTACAGCCTATAGCTACTACACATACAAAAAAAGCCATCAGAATTGGGACTATTAAAAATTCGTACATAAGATCTGGATATGTGTGTGTGCATTGCAGTTAGTGTGTTTGTGAGTGTGTATGTGTTTGTGTTAAGTAATTTCACAGTACTAGAAGTGAAAGCATACAGAACTTGGGACCCTAAACAGGACTTCATCTCATAGGGCATGTCTATCAAGATTGCTTCATGTAAAATGTCTAATAGGAACAGCGAGAGGGGTGTGCGTCTGTGCATCATTTGGTGAGTATTCAAGGGGCAAGGGCAACCTACTTATAGGTTTTGTAATGGACACCCTTGTCACCAACATTTATAGGCCATTGTTTGTGTTAACCACCCTCACATCATCTGAGAATACATACTGTCCCATAACACACATTGTCACAGCACCACACATCGTTCCAGCGTACAGCCTTTGCGTTGTTTATATCTTTAGTTAACAGAAACCGACCCAGATTGCTGTACAAAGTCAAATCAAAACCACAATTAAATGCCCAATACAACTGAACTACATAGCACATGTACCCAACTCTACACAAATGTGGAAACTAACCTTGGTTCATCCTTCCAATGTCAGCACAATCTAACAATCACAGTGTATCCACCACCTAAGAGAGGCACACTGAGGAGGGAAGCTTGCAGACATCAGGCTCCATTAAGTAGGGCAGATGGGGGTAGGCTCCACCCTAGGGACATATCTGTGAGGAGGGAGGGGCTGATTTGAAGGCAAAAGTGGTGTGAATGAAAGGTAAAAATGCAATCCTATATTTATCACTTTACAAAGACAACTTATTTATAACATTACTAAGACAACTGCAGGCATTAACATCCATTATATTTTTCATTATTACTAGACACCAATGATGCCTTCAAATCCATCACCAATACAATATGCACAGCTAATTGTACATGTATATTCATGCAATGATACATGGCCCACATTGAGGACATTATTAGGAAAAGGTTAATTTTTGAATGGGAAGAGCTTGCTTGTACTTTACCACAAACTCACTGTGAGCATACTGGCACCATACACTGCAATTCCCCTCTGAACAGTACTCTGATCTCAGCATAATGTAAAGTTGACCCTGGTATTTGTTAGTTCACAGGTGTGGAAATATTCAATGCCAAGAGTGGCCAGAGATATCCTACACCTTGAGCAGTGGGCAGGGCTGCAAGGATGTGACATCACATGACTTTCCTTCCATATGGATTCTGCAACTAGTGGTACACAGTTACATAATGCAGTGGTCCGATGTACATGTATTCATTTTGTGTGTGTACAATGCAGTGGTCCAATGTACATGTATTCATTTTGTGTGTGTGTACATATAGACTACATGTCCAGTCAATGGAACATAATGATAGTAACACTATCATTGCTTGGTGGTGTTAAGCACCAAGTACAGTACACTTCAATACTTACTCGAATGTGTTTATCAAGTGATTTTCTGTATTGTCCAACCATCTGGAAACCCATGACCACTCTACACTGCCATCCAGCGCATCTGTGAATAAATTCAAATACTACACACATTCACAGTTTTACTGAATACCACTTACATTGAATCCCCTCATGATTGAAAGGATACTTCTACTATGTATATTGCAATTGAGCTTCTTGCTTCCAGTTGGTGCTATTAAGGGACTGATTATGCTGCTGTTCATCTGGTACTACAGTTAAACAACTCCAACTACTGCGTCTTCTTGTTATGGAAGTGGTTCCACTGACATTACTCCTGACCGATGGACCCTGATAACCAGTGACGTGTATAGTCTTGAAAGAAACACACTGACTCCCTGGAACTGAAGATGTTCTAACCACTAGCATGTGTTATCCAATCCGTGTCTTGTGAATTGATCTGCATCTATACAAGGCACTGTGAGTGCATTCTACCAGGTATTAACAGAGGACTGGATTGTAGCTGGATTTCTATAATGGTTAGTAGTAAGAGTGTTGTGTTCTTTTGGGTGCACGTGGTAATATGATGAAGGTGTTCTTGCGTGACCATGTCTCCCCATTGCTGGCCACAGGCAGTGCTTCTGATGAAGGAGGTGGCTCTGACCAAATGAGCTCAGTGTTTCAAAACTTATGGTCTACTAATCCTTGGGACATACTGCAGGGAATATTGTACCAGGTCAGACATGTTCCCATTTCTGTTACTACCACCAAAGATAGCAACATTAATCGTGATGCTGTTTAGACTGGATGATGAGGTTAATGCAACGTCTGTACTCAGAAGCAGATCCTGAATCCATGTACATGTACTGCATTGATGATGTGCTGTCTTTGTAAGAAGCATTTTAGACCATGTGGGCCAGGTAATCAGTAGACTGGCGAGCAGTGGCAACTAACCATCTTTATGTGCTATTTTATTTGGAGCACTTGGGTCACTACTGGCATACCTTCCAACCCAGGATGCACACCTTCCAACAATGGAATGTATTGGACCCAACCATTTATTTGCTGATGCTGTACCTTAGCAGTGTTCGACTAAGCTGGTAAACAACACCCAAATGGTGCTTCCAATAGAGTCTTTAATTAACCCATATAGGTCCTGAATGATGAACACCCATACCACAGCTAGGCCTTCATTATGATACAATCGTGACTTCCTGCAACCTGCAGTTAAGGTTGGTGCTGCACTGCAGATCCCTCATTTACGTATAGGATATATGTTCACTGCTCTTCCAGGATGCAGCCTGTTGGAGCATATTGGGGGCAGGATGGTTTTTTGTTGTGTGCTTGTTTTGTGTAGAGAAAGGATGTCATTTAAGCATCAAAAGTACCAGCAACACAACTAAGCATATGTAGGAATACATGGTGTCAGAAGTGGGATTTTTTCTTCTATTAGGCTGGCAGTAAGTGAAAATATCTGGGCCCCGAGGTAGCAAGTTTGAATTATCAGCTAGAAAGATCAGCAGTCACATTATAAGAGACAAATTCTACCAGTTAATGGAGGATGGCAAGAGTGTAGACCTCCTAGTGATGGAGATGAGGAAACAGGTCAAGGACTAACAGTTTGGAGACTTAAGGGAGGGATTGATGCTGCACTTACTGATTAGGGACATGGAAAATGAGTAAATACAGAGAAATCTGTTTGAAGCAAAGAATTTGGAGTTGTCTATAGCTACATCTATACAATGTGCCAGAACATGGAGGCGATTTGCAATGTCTGTCAACAAGGAACGCAGAGATGTGGCAGCAGAGCAACAGTTGCAGAGACGAGAGAACAAGTGGACCAAAGTCAAGACCAACAGGTGGCTAAGAATGGGAAGAACAAGGAGCACAGGTGTGTTCTCGCTGTGGTCATCCACAAAGGTGGGCATGTGGTAGAAGCAGTCCTGCCTTGAAAGGATGTGTGGTGGGATGAACAGAGGAGACAGTGAAGCAAGCCTTGACAGCAGCACTACTCCAGCTGCTCTCTAAAAAGCTAGATAAACTGAGACACTAGTTACTGTGGAAAGACCTGAAGTGTATACAATACTGACAATCCATTGCAATGGTCAATAGTGGGTATGGATGATAAGAATCCTGCCATTCCAAAATATATTCTCACTACGTATGTATATTTATTAATAGAGTCAGTAAGGAAGTTGGTCAAGTCCAAGTACATAACCGATAGAAGGTGTTAATGTGGCTGGTTTGAGATATTGGAGACTAAGCATCATACTAGCACCATACTATGTTGTCACTGGATACATGCCTGCCCCAAGCCTGAAACCATTGTCCTATGAGGCTGAATAAGTGTGTTTGGAGGGAAAAACTCAAGAGCCTATACAAGAATCTATGCTGAAGGACTTCAGAGATGTTTTCATGTACACACAATGAGAGCAGCAGTGCAAGAAACATTGCAAGCAATGGAAGACAGAGTTTATATAGCCACAGAGTGGCTGGTCGTGGTCTAGGTTTGTGCTCTCAGTTTACTTTGAAAGCAGTCCTGTATTCCAAAGGCAATATAGCATGCATCCATGATTGAACCCTCTGCTGTGTTTTCATTCCAGTACAAAGCACTCTGCTCGATAAGTACTTCTCACACACCTTTGAATCAAATCCTCTCAACAATGGTGCAACAACTTCAGCTAGCACATGGTTGCCCATATGCAGCTTGTCATCTAGTAGCAAGCTACCAGTGCTCTTACATAGGTCTTGCACCTGAAGTTGTCCACTGGATACTGTACTCCATGAAATTGGCATTTCAGCACCATAACATAATTAGCACAGAACTCAAAAAGAAGATTCCAGCCTGCCGTGTTCTTAGCCCCTACTTTGATCCACCCTTGCTCCAACGTCTGGACATCTGGCCTAAGAGTTGCCCCAAAACAGAACACCCAGGGCAGGGTAATCAGAGGGCTGAGCTTGAATGACCGGATCTCGGAGGAAGACATCCCCTCCATTGCTCTTCTTGTATGGTTCTGGTATCGGTCGAAGATTGAGATCTGTTGGGAATGTCTGAGGCCCTACATTGGATTCTGCCATCCATTACTTGGACGATATCCTGCTTGTTGGCCCAGCAGGCCATCATCTGTGTGCCATTTCCGTCCAGTCTACCTTATCAAGCATACCCGTGGGTTTGAAAGCGAGAGGGCCCTCAGCATTTTAGAAAACACCCTGGATTCAGCCACCCAGCAGCAGCCACTGCTCAAGGATAAATTGTAGGACATTCTCTGATCTGTTTATGGCTGGTTCAGCCAGGCAAAAAACACTAAGTCCCAACTACCTTTCTTATCAGCAAGCTCATCCTTTGCTGTAAATAGTTTTTGTGTTTATTGATCACAGCCAAGAAACATCTCCATCCCCATCAGGATCACAGCCAGTACAAGAGAGGACTTGGCCTGGTGGGAACAGTACCTTCCTGTACAGGGAATTGTGTGGCTATGTTCCTTGACCCCTCCTGATAAACTTAATCTATTCACAGATACCTATGGCACCAAACGTTTCATGCATACTTAGATGGGTCCTAGTTTAGCGGTTTCTAGTTCCCCCAGCAACTGTCACAGCAGTCCATCCAATGGCAGAAGCTCTTTACTATAGTGGCTGCAGCCATTCGTCGAGTAAGGGTCAGCTGTTCAACTGCACCACTGTGTACATTTGGACATGTCAATCTTGCAAAGAGCTGCTGGGAGAGCTTTTTTCCGTTGCGGCCTGCCACAATTTCAAGTGCTGTTAGTGCCAGCGCAATCCTTACTATACTTGGCAGCTATCATGCACCCTTTTTCAAAAGGTTGTTTCCGGCAACCCCATTTTGCAGATCAGGACTGGAGGTACTATTCCTACCATCAATGACCACTTCCAGGCTCAAAGCAAGATCTGCCCATCTCCATTAACAAACTCTCCAGATATACTAGCAGTGCCGACCAGGTGACCCAGGTTAACAGAGTTCCTCAGGCATGTTCTGCACAAGCTAAAACCTTTTGTACTTTGGTGTCCATGGGAAGAGAAAAAACCTACACACATCAGCGGTAGATTCAGGTGTACACCTCGGGATTGTATTAATTCCACTCTGGTCAAAGCTCTGTTTACGAAACTATTGGAGCTGGGAAGGATAGAGTATCACTATGGCAGAGAAGTGCAGAGATCACATCCCTTTGGTGTGTAAAGGTTGTATGGTGTAAAGATTTTTTTTTGTTGGCCATCAATAGAAAGAAGTTATTAGACAAGGGTGGCAGTTGCACAAGGTTCTGTAAGAACAGGTCATGTGTGCTGAGACAATGGTCAGTTGCTACTTAAAGAAGTTAAGGAAGTTGGATGCCTAAGACAATGGGGAAGATTGCAAGAATGTCTTATTGCATCTTCCCAAGATGGTACAAAGGTCGATTGAGGTACTAACTGGCTGTGGAGGTAGGGATAAATTTTAACCTGTCCTCAGCAAGTAGTAGCTGGTAGAGCCAGTGTGGGATCAGCTGCAACTGGGGCGTATGTGTCAAAATGATAGCGTTCCATATCAAAGACAACTAACTTGTTATATCCTTCTCCAATTCTCTACTTCCAAGACTATCCCAATTTAAGGGATCAGGAAGTAATACTCTTTCCACCAATGACCACTTCCAGGTTCAAGGCAAGCTCTGTCCCTGTTCATCACCCACCTAAGCATGACTCTCTACATAGCAGTGCCGACCTGGTGACCATCCTCCTCAGATTAACACAGTTCCCCAGGCACATCATACATGTTTCCCAAGCTACAACCTTTCGTACTTTGGTGTCCAGGGAAAGGGAAAGAGTGGCTTCGTAGTGCGACGGACACAATCTTTTTAAATAAAAGCTTACACACACACATGCAGTAGGTTAAAATGTACGTCTTGGGAAGTGTACTACTGTACGTCTCGGGAAGTGTACTAACTACACTCTGATCAAAGCTATGTGAATCAAACTGTAGGAGTGATAAGAGTGTCACTATGGCAGAGAAGTGCAGTGATCATATCCAACAGTTGTAAAGGGGTTTTTTTTTACTTGGCCGTCCCTAGAAAGAAGAAGTCCAGCAAGTTGGATGCCCATCTCTAAAGGTATCCCAATCTAGAGGGGCTGTAGCAGTTGAAATGAAAAGAAGGCCACGAGAGAAATCCGAGGACTCGATAGCAGAGAGGCCAAACAATTTGGGGTGCACTAAACATCCTCTCCCATTGCCTGGGGATAGGGTGCAAGGGGAGAGTGCAAAGGAAGCTGAGGAGAGCACTGTGCAGGAGATGGCGAGGAGTGTGCATCAGACCGTGGTGAAAAGGTCCACAGTCTCCACCGACCTACCAACAAACATACGAGTACGCAGTGGTGGGGTGGAAGTGTATGCGACCCTTGAGAAGAGTGTAAAGCTGCCATAGGAAGAGGCTTGTAGGTAGTATTGCAATCAGTGGCTGAAGTGGGCATGGTGAAATGAACCCCAATTGAAGTGGGAGGGGGAGATGGACAAACGTCAATTAAAGTGGGACGGGAGTACCATTTGGCTGGGTATGAGACACACAACTAGAAAATTACGCCGACAAGTGTGTGGATAGGCTAAAGGTTGTGTAGCTAGCTATATGGGTCAGGCTCTACGCTGCAAAGGAGGGAGCAGAGGCCCCAGACATGGTGATTGGCGGTACACTGAAGCCAGATCAAGATCAAGCTGCTTAACCATTGAATACCTAAACCTCAGCTTATTGGATAAATGGAAGGACATTCTCTGATGTTTATGGCTGGTTCAGGCACGCAAAAACAAAAAATGTCCCAACTACTTTTCTTTTCAGCAAGCTCATCCTTTGCTGTCAATCATATATCGGCTGGGCGTTATATTTTGTGTCTATTGATCACAGCCAAGAAACATCACCCTCCCATCAGGATCACAGCCAGTACAAGGGAGGACCAGTGATGGTCCAAGTGCAGAGCTAACCAATCATATTCTAATATACAAAGCTCATTTTTAAGTCACTGGGGTGATGCATCCATCAGTAGGTTATGCACCGATCGACCAACTGTAGTCACACTGCCACATCCACACCAGCGGTGTGTCCACACAATGGGTGTGTCCACACCAAAATGTTCACCATCAGGGGTGGCCAGAGGCCCCTGGCATCCTTCACTCCCTGAAACGACATTCGATTAGATGGCATATATTACCTTGGAACATGGCAATCCAGAGTCAAAACGGTTACAAAATATAATAATATGCCCTGCCCAATTTGGGCGCCACTCTGAAAATGCTGATGCCACCTCTGACCACGGTATCATAAAGAAGGCCAAGGTACATCAGGGTGCCACAAAGAAAGCCATTACACACAAGGCATCCATAAAGCACAAGCCTCTTCTGAACTGACAACTTTTCAAGTGTCCAATATTACATATGTGGGTCTTGCTGCCACGCCATCTCACCTTGCCAATACTTTGTGTTAAATACACCTGGCTTGGTATCTGTCCAGCGATCCAGCCTTGAGGAGGGATTGAGGCTTTTAAATGTGCAAGCGATAAGGGTCGGATTGAGGCAGCACTAATAGTGGAGGCGAGCCAATAGTGATGTGCTTGGGAGGTAGCCAAGACTTGCCTGCACAGCTTTCTGGTAAGCTGAGACATTAGTTAGTGGACCAGAAGTGCATACAAAAGTATTCAATGGTCAAATAAAAGGTATGACAGAACTGTCCAAAGCATATTATAGAAAGTGAAAGACTCAATTGGTGAAATGAGCATGTTGGTCGATACAATGGCTTCCAAGTAGGGACGTGAAGACAAGGGGAGTAAAAGAGACATCGTGGTGGTGATGAAGAGGAGCTCAAGGGGTGTGGTATTGGTTGACCTTAGAGCGGCTAAATGTGTATCAAGGTATTATCTACATGTAGTACTGGAATGCTACACTTGTGGCTAGATGTTGTCATTGCACCTATCTATCTGCAGCATGTGAGGAAGCACATATCTCCAAAGCAGTAGTATCTCAGTTCCAACAGTTCCAGAAGGGGCCAGGTAATCTACAATAATTTAATTATTGTTACCAAGTTAATAGCACTTCCGCAATACTAGGAATATGTACTATTTGACATATTTAGCTGTGTCTGTTTTTTGTTTAAGCACACAATTGGTATGTGATACACATAATGACATTCTAACTTTAGTAGTATGTATTTCTTATTTTAACATATTAGTATATTTGTTATCTATTTCTTATTAACATAACTTCTTGTTAAAAACATTAGTATATTTGTTATGTAATTCTTATTAACATGTTAAAAATATTAGTATATTTGTTACCTATTTCTTATTAACACACATGTACTTTGACGTTTCTTTTTCCAGCGTTTTAACCAGTGACAATGATACTTGCACACATACCAGCGGCTTGAATATCACTTCCCCCTACAAATTTATGTGCATGTACATGTACACGTCACTGATATAATTATACATGTAAATGTACAACAAGGAATTAGACCCAAAGTGTAAATGACTATATTGCTTACATGTACAGGCTTGCGTGCAGTGTTTGACTTCTAACGTCTCAAGCTGCCATCCATACAAGTATGCGTACATGTAGTAGTGCCTGCATGTATGGTTTACTGAAGAGGTCATGACATTTGGTCCTCTCTATAGTGAAGGACAGAAGTTTTGTAAGCATCCACACCAACTGAATTACTGTAAAGCATGTACTTTTATAATCTACTATTTTCATTGTGCATCAATGCATATAATTATGTGATAGTGATGTACTTACCTACACCTACTTTCAATTAAGCATTGTTGGCAGGGATGTCCTTGCATATGTGCATGTGCACAGCTGTGTACCTTGTCAACAGACCATGTCGTTGTTTGGTGGTCATTTCTATGAGCCACTCACAAACACTCTTCAGCAAAGTAGTGGTCAAGAAGTCCTCCCCCAAGATGATCCTGCTCCTTCTGCCCTCCTGTTCCACCATAGCAAGCCAAGCATGAAGTAACATTCAGACAGCATTAATTACTCATTTTTAAATAAAGCTCGTTATGGCAAAGAATATGTATCTATGTACTACCATTGTTTAAATGACACAATGGATACTTGGGTGGTTAGGATATCAATATGTAGATCAGACCTGGGGATGGGGTTGCAAGGTATATCACTCCACTGAGTAGGTCCAGTAGCACATCTGCAGGGAGACAGCAGAAGAAAGCCATCCTCT
This sequence comes from Spongilla lacustris, assembly GCA_949361645.1. Lineage (NCBI taxonomy): Eukaryota > Metazoa > Porifera > Demospongiae > Spongillida > Spongillidae > Spongilla > Spongilla lacustris. The sequence continues at coordinate 8,503,050 of OX442421.1, read as the reverse complement.
GTTTGAAATAAAACATCTAAACCTCCGCTCCCTCAGTCCTATGCCCTCCTGTGCAGCCACATGTACGTACATGCAATGACTCCCTAAGAGAACACAGTCCTTGGAGAGCAGTACCTGGAACAGGTTCTTGTTGAATGGGAACCTCTCTCAAGTCCAGATAATGGGATACCTTCAGGAGATACGGTCATCGCACCTGCAAACGGAACTTTTGAAATACCACACGATCGTTATACACACAAGGTGCATGCACATCTGTCTTCACGGGAGTAATCACACGCTGATCCTGCGCTCCATGTGACGTCTGTGCTCTTCTTTACCTACACTTGGGGGCAACAAGACAAACTGGTTACACAAAAGGGATGCTAGTCCACTTCAAGGCAAACACGCATATGCTAATCCAACTTCAAGGCATTTACCTCTGGTTGGATCAGACAAGAGACAAACAGATGCTTATCCAATTCAAAGCATTTACTTCTTATTGGATCCGCAAGGCAACAAAAAGGTCTAATCCCCTTCAAGGCATTTACCTCTGGTTGGATCAGACAAGAGACAAACAGATGCTTATCCAATTCAAAGCATTTACTTCTTATTGGATCGGCAAGGCAACAAAAAGGTCTAATCCACTTCAAGGCATTTACCTCTGGTTGGATCAGACAAGAGACAAACAGATGCTTATCCAATTCAAAGCATTTACTTCTTATTGGATCCACAAGGCAACAAAAAGATCTAATCCCCTTCAAGGCATTTACCTCTGGTTGGATCAGACAAGAGACAAACAGATGCTTATCCAATTCAAAGCATTTACTTCTTATTGGATCGGCAAGGCAACAAAAAGATCTAATCCCCTTCAAGGCATTTACCTCTGATTGGATCAGGGAACAAGGCACACAAAAAAGCTGCTAATCCACTTACCTTTAATTAAATCAGGCAGGCAGAAAGACAAAAAGGTTTACTTGTTTCCTATTGCAATCATGCGGTAGTCTGTTCAGGCCCCATTGCAACATGTTGCCTGCAGTACCTGGTGGAAAATATTTTACTTTTGAGATGCATTCTCTGAAATGATTTAAAACATGACAAGAAATGTCCTGAATTGAGACATGCAGCTTCAATTCTAATAGCTGATTAAATTCAAAGCTACATGCATGATGTAAACAGTTGGCTGGAACCTTCAACTAACCTCCCCTTGATATATGTAGTTATGATGTAGATGTGCATTCATACTCCTGTTAACCCCATGTCCTATTAGTTGTTTTGTATTCACTAACAAGCTGATTAAATTCAAAAGATACATGCATGTAAATGGTTGGCTGGTAACTTTGAACTTCAATAACCTAGCACCCGGATGTTGTGTAGAGGTAGAATAGCACACAACAGAAAGCATTCCGAGCAGTGACACAAAAGCTATGCTGACTTAATTTTCTAAATTAAGCATCCAAACAAATCCCCTGGTGGGGAATTCAATGCAATGTATTTCAATGGACATGTACACGTCTGAAGCCAGTCCCCACTAAGTATAAACTGAAAACTCACCCCTGTCCTGCAGAATGATAATCCTCCCCCTTCCCAAGGGATTTGCCTCTGGGTCCTCCTTCAGCAACTAATCCATGTGGAGAGAAGAGGTACGCACACTGTAAGAGACAAACAGCTACATGTAGACATGCCCAGCTTGTTGTATTTTACATCTGTATTGTGCAAACATTATGGTTAGGTTTATTATGCTGCAAATTACACATGTATGACTTCCATAACAAATGGATAATTTTGTAATTTTAATCTATTCCTTATTAAGACAAGCTAACCAACCCTGCACACATAGCCCTGCGCACACAGCCTGCACACATGTCCCTGCACACATATCCTTGCACACATATCCTTGCACACATATCCTTGCACACTAGCCCTTGCACACATAGCCCTGCACACATAGCCCTGCACACATATCCTTGCAAACATAGCCTGCACACATAGCCCTGCACACATAGCCCTGCACACATAGCCCTGCACACATATCCCTGCACACATATCCCCTGCACACATATCCCCTGCAAACATAGCCCTGCACACATATCCCCTGCACACATAGCCCTGCACACATAGCCCTGCACACATAGCACACGCAGCTCACCAGTGCTCATAGCTCTGAGGGCTTCCGTGATTGCCCCTCCCGGCAGCAGTGGTGGAGATAAGTCAATGGAGAATCAGCAGTGGCTTCAGTCCCTCCTTGACAGCATGAAGTGCTCAGGAATTGCTGTAACCTACACATGTATCAACAGATTCACCAGGCACAACTTCTTTGTGGCCATGGGCCCAGCAGGCTTCTTGGCTAGTTTTTACAAGGTTTTTTTTTCTCCTCCCCACAAACACAATTGCCCTCCCTCCCTGGAGTGGTATACCCAGGTCTGCTTGCCTGGGAAGGGGTGGTGGCCTTGTCAAGTAAGAGGGAAGAGAAGTGTGAGAAAGGGGCAGCGGCAGATCCATGGTGTGTGAGAGGTGAGCACGTGCCCAAAGTGCCCCCCTCCCCCTCCACCCATGGACCTGCGGCTTAAGGAAAGGGAGGGGTAAGGCTTCTCCAGTTGGGAGGACACTATTGGGTGGGCATGCCCAAAGTGCCCTCCCCCTGGACACCCTCAAGAGAGAAAGAGGAGGAGGAGACATGGAGAGTGGAACAAGTACTCCCACCCCAGTTTAAGTGTCCAAACCTAATGACACTAGTGCACTAACCATCACAAAAATGTCTAATTGACCTACACTAGATGCATCTCACACCAATGGGGCAAAAGAAATACAAGACTGAACATTTTGGTAACTGTTTTCCAATCTGTATTTTATGTATGTAATACCACTAAATGAAAGCTAGGGGACATTCCTGCCTATAGCGACTGCTATAAGAAGCACAAGAGAAGGATGCTAAGGTCACTAAGCGTACGAAGCTAGAGACAGAAGGTATAAACCGAGATAAAAGAGCTAGAAGAAAATTGTGCTTGAGATTCCTGACATGAAACCACACACATGAAGTACATCTTGGAAAAAAGTATACGCAAAAGGTAATTTCATTGATGTGAGATGCAGCCTGTTAACCCAACCCCCTCCCTCCCTCCCTCCCCCTCGTGACAGGACCAAGGCCGGCACTGTTAACTCAAACATCTATCCCACGGTAAAGCTACCTCACTCTTCCACCTACATGTAGCTACAATTTACGTCAGTTTGGTACCAAATACACTGCTATGTAGGTATATTAGGATTTTCAGATCATTTTGACTATTGATACTTGTACAAAATACTAAATCCTCCAATATCAAAAATTCTCTGAAACTCTTGCACACACATACATGTATGCACATTTAGGAGCATGCATAACAGAACCCAATCCCTCACAACACATGCTCACTCCTAAATCCTTTAACCCAGTCCTAAGAGCATGACAGCCTGCCTTATTAGCAGTGGAATACTTAACATGAACAATGGTACCATTGTATACGTTAATTGACGTAGGCTCGGATATACTGTGTGAGGTGAACCAGAAATGATCTCTCTCTCTCTCTTCCACAGGATTCACAAGAGGTGTCTCCATAATGATGACAATGATCTCATCAGCATCACTGAGGTGTAGGAGGGGAGCATATATACACAGGATATAGAAGAGTAGCAAGAGAATGGAGAATAGAGAATTGTACATGGGCAGAACCTGTCGCCTCGAGCATACTCACCATGATCCTCCTCCCCATCCCCTTTGGAGAGCAGCTGTGCCCTTGGCTCTGCAACATTGGCCTCCAGAATTGAGAGCCTTCTCTCCTGTCTCTGAAGGCAGTAGGAAAGGAGCAGATAATACCAATGAGTTGGATTATTAAAACGCTTGAGCAATTTGACACACTGTAAATATAATCACGTGCAGTGAGGGATATGTGGTTTGCTGATTATTTGCCCAAAAATGTAATACTATTGTTTCATTTTCTATTCACATTTGATTTGATGCGCACTCCACATGCACAGTGCGCTTTGGACAATGTGCAACATGTTTATGCATAAAGCCTATACATGTATAGCTCGCTCTTCGGATCAGGTCTGAGTACGCCATGATTATTGGCCTTGCATGCCGCCACTTGCACAAACTCAGTATTATAATTACATACGTACAATGCAGAGAGACGGAAGAGAGCTGGGCACGTGCACGCATACATGTACAACCATGACTCGAGGATAACGACTTAATACATATCTGCATGCTGACTTACCATGGGCATGGCGTCAAAGCAAATGCTTTACGTCAGTAGCATGTCGCTTATACATGCGCGCCGGAACCTTTTCCCACCGCGGCCATTATGTAAAAGTACCCATAGAAATGGGGAAGGAAAAGACGAACAGAGGCCTACTCTCCTCTGCCAACGCACGGTGTACCCCTTCTAAATATAGGCAGATTGAAGGTCACGGTATACGTAGTGGTAGAGGAATGAAGCTGCGTGTGGATAAATACTGGCTGGACATACATATAAACACACAGGTGTACCACTCACAGGTTGTACAGGAACGATGGGAGCAGCCGTGACGATAAGAGATTCTCTGAGCACGAAAAAGTCAGAAATAAAAATGAAATGCTGTTTTAGTAACGATACTGCGCATGCGCGCGCCAAAGGCAGCATTCTTTTTCCAGGCTATAGTCGAAGATAATTATACATGTATAGAAAATCTCTGCTATAGTTTAAACCCAGTATACTAATTCTTATATCTACCAACCCGTCCCTTCAGTCCCCAATATTAGCGGTATATGTGTTGCAACGCATTTGTGTAGCGCCTTAATTAGCTTTGTTCGTCGCTCTCTATACAGTAGAAGTCCATCTTGTATATCACATGACCTGGCATATGCATATGTTTGTACTGCTGCATTCTGGTGGTTGTGTACATGTATGTGGCTGACCTTTGGTACATGTACCCATGTAGAAGATGTACATATGATTAAACCTTTGGAGCCATTCTACATGTAGTATCAATGGATAGCTCCTCCTCCATACAAGTACAAGCATTGATGAGGAACTGCTGACTGAAGCCATTGTACTACAGCTCATTGAAAGGCCTGACCTCTTTTTTGAATGCTGATCACACCACACACACCTGCACCTCTCCTCCTCCTTAGGCCTTCCTGTTCCTGTTCTTCCCTCACTCACAAATAGTATCCACCTTGAAGCATGCCCCTCCCCCTCTCCAAGCACCCTCTTAGTTACCATACCTGATGAGGAACAGATGGGCAGAGGCTAGTAGCGATCCTAGCAACACCAGTGCTCTGACTCTGCCTTGCTCAAGGGATGCCTTCATGACAGTGACCACAGCAAGTCTCCCATGCCCTTCCGCACAACTGGGGGGGTGGGGGTGGGGGGGAGGGGGGCTATTGGTGCAGGGGACTAACTGACAACTATATTTCATAAAAATGTATATGACAAAGATAGGATTTGAAGGCAATTGGGGGGGGGGGGGGGGGTCTATTATACATTTGTGTGCTAAATAAATACTGGACCCTTGTTCACTTTCTTTTTACATCACCATTGCCTTCAAATCCTATGTACCATGTACCAATGTTCTCAGAGATTTTTTTACTTACTTGTATAATATTTTTCAATTTATGAATGAAAAACATTAACACAGACAATTAAAAAACGTATACCTAAATTAGCGAGCATAGATGATTTCGGACTGTCTATCGGGCTCTGTCAATGGCCCTAAACGCCAAGTGGTGTGTCCCATATAGGCATCCATGTGGCCACTTCTGTTCACAGCCGGGTTATACAGGGTCTTCACGGAAGAATGCAACACTTTTGAATGAACATAATTTTTAAATAGGATTATCAATCTAAATCAATACATGGTTACGCAAATACCAAATGCATTATTATCTTTTACAGTTCAAAAGATAAAATCAAATACCTTGCATTTAATTAATTTGACACAGAAATGTACGACAACTTTTAAATAATTACAAGATTTATAATCTAAAGAATAGCTGTGAAAAAAGTTCGTCAGTTTAAACAGAACAACTGGTTGTACAACAAATGATTCATCATATGCTGAAATACTAAAAGGTAGTGTGCAGGCAAAAACTGTAACTGTTCACCATTATTAATAATCTCTCACAAAATATCGCCTATTTGGGTCCTGTTAATACCCTGTATAATCTTTTGAATCATACATGTAGACAAAATTAGATACCTTCATCTAACTAACTAGTGCAAGCTACATGTAGTAGAATTAACGTCTCCCTCCTTGTACATGTACACCCATGCATATTGACAACTCTTGGTGCAGCGTCGCCTCTAAACACAGATGATGATCAAAGCCCCAGTACCCGACCTAATCACTACTAAGTATCACTAGGGACAAGTAAGCTTTTAATGAAAGTCAATGCTTCTTAACCTTTTCAGGTACAATATTAAATATAAATGCCTCCCATCCACCGCCATAGTCTGGGGACCCGTGCAAGGCTCGCAGCCATACATGTTTGTGTAGTGATAGGAGAGCCAAGGGTATGTGTTTACACATGCATCTAGACCACTACCCTATAGTAATATTTGCCAACTCCTTTTGTTTTTGGGGTGGTTCAAAGACATGATTTTTAATACAATTAGCTGGCTATTTTGTGCCAAAACATTCATTACGATGCAGACTACATGTATGACAGTGAACAGTTCTACAGTTATGCGTCCAAACATACTTCTGTTAGCTGAGCACAAAAAATAGACCATTTTATGCTTCTAGAAACTCCCTCATATATACTGGTTGACAATGCCTGGAGCATCCTGCTGACTGCAGAACTTTGGGAATATGCCTATGTGTGTGTGTGTGTGTGTGTGTGTGTGTGTGTGTGTGTGTGTGTGTGTGTGTGTGTGTGTGTGTGTGTGTGTGTGTGTGTGTGTGTGTGTGTGTGTGTGTGTGTGTGTGTGTGTGTGTGTGTGTGTGTGTGTGTGTGTGTGTGTGTGTGTGTGTGTGTGTGTGTGTGTGTGTGTGATATCATATTTCTAAATGCTAAACACTCACTTCACAACCACATCAGTGCAAACAGAAGTATGCATGTTGGCCATTTTCTTGTCAAGTACTGTGTCATCATCACCCTGGTAAGGAGAGGAGATAAGCTGGAGCTGACAGGGACAGCTGTCCTTACCCAGATGACCAGTGTTGGTACCTCCAGAGGTCCTTTGGGCAGCTTTGAAGGCCGTGCGAACATACATCTGTAGTAGTTCACCATGGAAGTCAGGACACCTGGCTTTGATAAGACATATTTGTACACCTCTACCATATCTGGGGGATAAGAGGCCTTAGAACAGTGTGTGCGTGTGCATCTTGATTAATAGCATTACAAACAGGGCATGTCTGCATACCGCTGATTCTCCATATAAATCCGCAGTCATTCAATCTCAGCATTAACTCAGGTAACCATGGCAATTGAAACACAAAGATGTACTAGGGACAAAAGAATATTGCCAGCTACCCCCTAGGAATCATCCATGCCATAGTTACCCAAGGTTTCAAGAGCTGTTTTGAATTTGTACTCATGAACTTCTGAAAAACTCTATATGAGCATGAAATGGTACCATGTCGTCAAACATCCACGGCTAGCTCACTGTAATAATTTACCTCGACTGTGGGCAATTCATGATCACCAACTTTTCCACCAGCCATGGGTTCTTGGCAGCCACACCCCTAGATGGTGCCTAATGATGAAGGCACACCCCACCCCCCACCCCCCCCCCACACACACACACGTACCATGCAATCAGTGCACCCCAGTCGTGTGCAACAAGAGTGCACGTGGTGTGTCCAAGTGCAGGCACCTGTATCAGAAACGAATCGTGAAAGGTAAGTGTCTTATGACCGGGAAGAAAACAATAACTAGTAAGGGGAGTGGCAACTACAATAAATTGGGACTGGTCCCACTTTGCTCACCAGCTCTACAACGTCCTTGTGGAGGATGTCGAGGGCATAGTTGTTCTTATTGTGCGGGCGTTCAGTCTCATTGTAGCCTCCACCCGACTAGGCTACTACAATAACATGGTAGACCCTGGCAAACTCTTTCAGCTGGTGGCGCCAACAGAACCAGCAGAACTGGTAGAGACGAAAAGTGGCAAAAAGAAGATACCCCTGTGGCTATATAACCCGCACCGAGCCCCACACACCTCTGGGAATCCGTGAAGCAGGAGCATCAACGGCTTGGAGTCGTTCCCTGCACTGACGCAGTGGAATTTTGATTCCATTGGCAGTCACATATTGTTGAGTTCCCAGGGTAGTGTCCAGCAAACAGGACGGAGGCACTGTAGAGATTACAATAGTACTAGTACAGTACTGAGTGTATTAACCCGGCCAGTTTTGTGATAAGCCTGGTCTCGTACCCAGACCCAAACGTACGTAAGTACAGTTAAATATCGTTACGTACATTTGGGTCTGGGTACGAAACTATGATAAGCTAATGCTGTTACCACCTTCTTTTAAGTGCACACAATGGGTGACGAAGGATAGTAATAAAAGTCCAACAGGCGGCTATAGAAAAAAAACCGTCAGGATATAAATGGACATATATACCCACTACATGATTTTGTAAAAAGAAAATAGAATTTGGTTTTTAAAGGAATTCACAAACAACACATAAAACATAAAACAACTCTCCACGTGACAAGAACAATGCACCCCCACCCCCACCACCACCCCACACACATATCCAGCGGGCTGGTTATAAGGTTTAAAACTGTTGTAGCACTTGTGCAGCTGCCTCCAGAGGCTCTAGCACATCCAGGCAGGTGTTGGGTCTGATCTTCTCCGCCTTGATGACTATAACTCTCAGATCTCCATCTGCATCGATGGAGAGGTTCTGCATAAGAGGGCTAGTGTTCAGTCATGGCAGGGCAACGGCCGCAGCTGCCTGCAGAGTGAGTGCATTATCAATGTGTTCTCCCGCCTGATATAACTGGCTGTCGGCAATTCTGTGTGCACATGTGGTAACAGGCACGTGATAGTCACACATCTCCCCAATCATCCCTCCCACACCCGCTTTAGTTCTGCCTCGACATATTTGACAAGGGCCAAGGCCTTGAGGCTGAGGAGACGCATGAACTCGACTCAATGACCCCTGCTGTACTGACAGGGAGCAGTTCAAACTAAAGGATGTGTGCATGTGTGTGTGTGTGCATGTGTGTGTGCATGTGTGTGTGTGTGCATGTGTGTGTGCATGTGTGTGTGCATGTGTGTGTGCATGTGTGTGTGCATGTGTGTGTGCATGTGTGTGTGCATGTGTGTGTGCATGTGTGTGCATGTGTGTGTGCATGTGTGTGCATGTGTGTGTGCATGTGTGTGTGTGCATGTGTGTGTGGTGTGTGTGTGTTCGTGTGTGTTTGCATGTGTGTGTGCATGTGTGTGTGCATTTGTGTGTGTGCATGTGTGTGTGCATGTGCATGTGTGTGTGTGTGTGTGTCATTACGTATATGTAGTGGATAATTCATTATGTCACCAGCCTACCTCTCGCAGGTACACTTGGACCAGTGTAGAGTCCACCAGCTTCACATATTCATCATACAAATGCATATCTGAGCTCTTGCAGGATGCTGCAGAGCAAATGAACAATGAAGGTGACTATGCGTTGTGGGAACAGGACTGAGGGGAGCCCCCCCCCCTCCCCCCCCCCCCCCCACCCCCAACCCCTTTCCTTGTATTGATATTGCAGTTCAGTGGTCATTTTCTAACAATGTAAATTATGTATGTGCCCTCACTTCCTCCAATCTCTTATGAAGAGGTCAAGAGGTCCTCCTATCTGAGACAATACCTAACACAATACACTTACATGCCATGCATGGTGTCTTTGGGCCCTGGGTTGAGGGATCTACATGCTCCAGGGCCCTGGGTTGAGGGATCTACATGCTTCAGGGCCCTGGGTTGAGGGATCTACATGCTCCAGGGCCCTGGGTTGAGGGATCTACATGCTTCAGGGTCCTGGGTTGAGGGATCTACATGCTCCAGGGCCCTGGGTTGAGGGATCTACATGCTCCAGGGTCGATACATTTGGTGCAATAAAGTGTTCAGATGGCACCCGGGGTGTAATTTGACACCAGATTTGTGCTCCAGGTGGAAAGTTGTGGTTGGCATCCTCAAGCACTTCGTGCTCTTTGGACTCTAAACCCTATTCATATGCCTATAATAGGACCCTGAGCTAACACATCTACACCCTCCACACTGTAGCGTAATTAATAATCACCGTACATCACGTGCATTATTACAACATAATATGCATAATAATGTGTCCATAATTCATCACTCCACATCTCCCTTTTCTAGAGCCTATTTGGTGGTTTAGATACACGACCACTCCTAGTAATGACTGGTCTTGATTGAACTAATTCCTGTTGCTTATGAGAACCAGATGCATTGGGATTATTGAGATTTGGAGCCTTATATTGCCCTTCTGATTCATGCCCTTGCACTTGTGGTTCAACTAGTCCCTCTAGTTCTTGTTGTCCAACTGCTTCTTCTTGTTCATGTGGTTCAACTGATTCTTCCGGCACTTGTAATGTTCTTTCCTGTTCTTGTGGGTCTACTGCTGCTTCCTGCTGCTCCCTCGGTGTCTCTTTCTCATCTCGGAGGATGACAACATTATGGGGCACTGGATCAGTACTGCTCACACCTCCACCATTGTGTACTACGGCTGAATGGCTATGATCCTTTTCCCCTGGGAGAAATTTCAGCTGTCGTCTGTTCCTCCGCAGTATACCCCTTTCAGTGTCAACCAAATAAGATCTTGGGGAGTATTCCTTTACTACAGATCCTCTCAAATTTTGGTCATCAATCCACACTTGATCACCTGGCATCAATTGTTGAAGAGATCGACTGGCATGACGTCTATCAAAATCAGTCTTCTGTTTCTGTTTATCTTTTTGCTCCATTGCTCTGAGCTGTGCATAGTTAGGTACTGATGGATGTAAATTATACCCCAACGTAGGAACTGTGGTCCTCAATCTCCTATTCATCAAAAGTTCAGATGGACTGTACCCATTACGGAGTGGAGTGGAACGATATGCAAGAAGACCAAGGTATGGGTCTTTTGCTTTGTCAAGGATATTTTTAATGGTTCTCACCGCCCGTTCGGCTTCACCATTTCCTTGAGGGTACCTAGGGCTGCTGGTGGTGTGAACAAATCCATATTCACCAGCAAAAGAGTGAAATACATTTGATGAAAACTGAGGACCATTGTCCGATACCACTTCATTTGGAATTCCGTGCCTTGCAAAAATAGATTTCATGTGGTTGATTACATCCTGAGATGTAGTTGTAGAAAGTTTGGAGAGCTCCACATATCGAGAAAAATAATCAATGATGAGAAGATACTGTGAACCTTTCCAACTGAACAAGTCAGTTGCAACTTTCTGCCAAGGCAAGTCAGGTAGCTTTGACATCATCAAAGGTTCTGGCTTCTGAGAATGTGATTTGATACACTTGGTACACATACTAATCTTTACTTCCAATTCCCTGTTTAGACCAGGCCACCACACTGATTCCCTTGTACGATCCCTGCATTTGTTGATTCCCAAGTGTCCCTCATGCAATCTATTCAAAACTGGTGCACGTAGAGCCATCGGTATCACTATCCGATTCCCTCTCAACAACAAGCCATCTTCAACGGAAAGTTCTGATGCGACATGGAAAAATTGCTTCCATTCACCCTTCACAAGACTCTTATCAGGCCAACCTTCTTGGCAGTATTGAATGACCTTTTGACATATTTCATCCTTCTGCTGTGCTTGTTTTATTTCCAGCATCTTTGGTTCAGAAGTGGGTATATTCCTAACTACCAAGTCAAACGGCCGGACTGGATGCTGCGGCCCTGATCTATGGTCTTTGTTAGGAACTTATAGAATGTGACAAATCGTGCACGATTACTATCTATGCAAAGACTATATAATCGCTTAGGAGTCAAGACCCTTTGGCACGCATGCACTATAATTTTAATCTCTTATGATATATCAGACAATTGAGCTCATGCATGCATGCATGCATGCATGCTTTGCACGGCATGGCCACATAAATATATATATATAATTATAATTATATTATAATTATAATTATTATAATTATATAATATTCAAAACATCATACATATTACATGTAGATATTCACAATGCATAAATACACCCTATTATTACTACTGGTCTGGTACAAAACATCTGGAGAGGATGGCTACAGCGTTGGCTCTAACTAAGCAGAGGTTCAGCCTGCCATATAGCTCAGCTAGGACCACAGCCTTAGCCCTGTTGCAGCTGGTCGCAAGGCGAGAGGCCAGAAGTGCCAAAGACTCCATTGCTTCTGTCCCCCAAGCACCATATGCCTCAACCACCATGGGGACACAAACCCAACCTAGCTCCTTGCATTTGGCATCATTTTCTTCATGCTTTCTCAGCTCAGTAGCTCTGGCAGCCTGACCTGCTGCTAGTCCCGCTTCAAGTAAAACATTGGAGTTAAGCGGTGATGTCACAGACAAGTCAAAGGCTGCCGGCTTACCCAAAGACCAGTTGGGTACTAGTATGTCTGCAGGGCGAGTGTGGCTATGGTCATGAGTTAGGCTACTTCCTGCCTCCACCTTAACACTCAAGTGGGCCCTGCGACAGGTCTCAGTAAGGGTGTCACGCAGTTTATTATGGCGGGTTACCACATCTCCACCACGCTTGCAGGTGAGTGCATGATGGCCAAGGGGATCCAGCACTTTTCCAGGACACAGGGGACAAATTGAGCCACCTGAGGTGTCTAGGCCCAGCCACCACTTGATCGCCACCTGGAACTCTGAAGGCTGGAGATGGAGACCTAGCCCCTCAGAGGGAATTACTGACACCCAAGATGCAGCATGAGGGGAGGAGACAGAGAGAAGGCGTGCTCTATCTGCAGGAGATGATTGCTCCAGTAGTAAATTAAACAGGTGGCTGTCTATTTTGTTGGAAAGCACCTTCTGATTGATAGGGGATGTCAACATATTTTCAATGCTGATCGCCTCAGATGAAGGAACAAGTGAGTTAAACAACTCTACTGCATGGATAAGGTGTTCTTGGGACAATGGACCAGCACCAGAGGAGCTCAGAGAGGCAATGTATGCTGCTGGGGAATGCCGACTCAGGGAGCGCATGCCCAGGCCACCCCTGCCTAAGCTGAGCTCCGCCTGTTGCCAGGCCTGATTGGAGGTGTCGACTACTGTGCACTTGGAGAAGGTTGATCGGATGTTGTGATCAAAGGCCTCAAGGGCTGATATGGCTTGGGAGGGTGGTGTGCCACGAGCAAGGTGGGCCAGCTTACAGAATCCCGCACATTGACGTAGAAGGGAAAAGGCCACATGTGGGTCAACTGCACTCACTTCCTCCAGTTTGAGCAGGAGAGCTTTGGCTTCTTCATGTTTCTCCGAAATGAAGGTGGAGCAAAAAGCCTTGTCACCAATGGGGATGCCCAAGATGACAATATTAGGGTGTGTTGATCTTTTCATTTCTGGAGGGAAAAGGCTGACATCATGTTTGCTAAATATCTCACATTTATGGAAGTTTACAATGAGACCATTAGGAGGACCAATCTCTTGCATGATGGAGAGAGCTTGAAGAACAGCAGACCTGGGACCAGCCAGCACACCATCATCCAGGTACCAGGCATGGTAGGACAAATCTGCACACACAGAATTAGTGGTGATTTCTGACACTACCTTGTTTAAAACCAGGGAGAAGAGCAGAGGACCAAGAGGATCACCCTGCTGAACCCCTTGTTCTGAATGTAAGCTGCCCATAGGATGCCACAAAATGGGGTGCTGACTGTAACACCAGGTGGCCCAAGGGAGCAGCTCAGGGAAGTGTTTGCTACACTCCGAGAGGATAGCCTCCCGTGAGACCAAATTGAGGCATTCTTCATGTCCACCTTTAGGACCACGAAGTCATCATCCAGCCAATACTTATTAACACACGCTCTCAAGCCATGGGCAATCTTCTCAGCACCATTGCTGCAAGCAACACCAAACTGATGTGGTTTGAAAAATTCTGCTGCCTTCCCTTTCACTACTGCACAAAGGCATTTGCTGGTTAGGCGACGTAGGCTTTCACCTACAGCAATAGGTCTGACATCAAGGGGACTACCAGGTTTAGACTTGTTAAGGGCAGTTAAACTGCCACCGGCAAGAAAAGTGGAAACCTCAGATGGAGCTCTGCCAGCTGCAAGGAGGTTGATGATAGCCCTCAGAGATTGGAGGATGGGTGTCTGAAGGGGCACCTCAGATGCATCAATGATGTGTTGAATGCGAAGCCCTGACGGTCCAGCTGATGTTAGCTTTGGAAAGGACCTAAGGACAGCCATGAGATTAAAGTCATGAGGGAGCACAGTATCAAAGGGTGGTAAGTTGGGAACAGAAGGACAAGGACACTCAGGGTGTTTAGCCACTAAAAGTTTCCATGTTTCAGCATTGTTAGGTGCTAACCCAGGTGACACCAGTGCTTGGCATGCCTTACCAAAGAGACCATCCTGTGCTAAGGATATTGCTGAGTTAACCCTCTTCTTCACTGTGTCATCTAAGGGTACTCGCTGCTTTTTGGAGCAAGGAGCACGGGCTTTTGCCAAGAGCCATAGCTCCCTAAATTGACCCTCCCCCCACATTGCACAGAGACTCTCAATGGAAACAGGCTTGTTGTGACACCCACCACGTTTAGCACTGGGGAGAACACACTTGGGAAGCATGAAAAGCTTCAACCAAGCTGTCACTGTGTTTTCAGAGATGACAGCCATGAGAGCAGCTGAAAAGGCTCGTGCAAACGCCAGCCTTGCTTTGTAGGGCACGAAGCGTATTGTTGGGCACTTGAGGCTGCATACCTCATCTAAGGAGGGTAAATCGGAAGAGCACAGGCTGGGTGAAACATCTAACACAGGTGCCAGTGGGGTGGAACGTTGTGCCAAACACTTCTGCTGATGTGAAGGAAGGTGGGAGGTTGAAACTAGTTTCACGCAAGTATGGCAAACAGACAAACCCTGATCCAAGAGCCATGAATCAGGAACTTCACCCGGAAGAAGCCCTCTCAAGTGGCTATCCATATGGAGGCGCCACATGGTAGGTGCAACTAATTCTGGACACCCGAGAACACAGCATTGCTTCCTTCTTTCTGCAGCTGGCTGTGCAACAGGACCTCTCACAGGGATTGGAAAGTCCACAGAAAGGGGCAAGATGTAATGGTCTTGAGTGAGGGATTCACCAGTAGGACATGGGAGCTCAGGTGTTGATGATGGGAGTGTGGACAATGACTGCTGCACTACAGCTGGTGCCAAAGGTAGAATTGAAGTGGATGATTGTGATGGCGTTGCAGACAGCTGCAAAGTTGAAATGGGCAGCTGCGGATGAAAATTTAGCTGCTGCAGGGAGACTTGCGAGCCTAACTGCGGAAGTGACTGGGAAACAGTTAACAAGTGTGGATTGTGACAGCTATCGCGGTTGATTAGGTGGCAATTGGAGCAAGGCCGCTTCGCCTTCGCACATACGCAACGCGTACAACGAGCGCGCTTCCCATTACAATCGCAACATCGAGACTTACCAAGCGGGCCTGTGATGTGGTCACAACCGTCATCAGACATGATGATGAATAAGGGCACAGAACTGTGCTACACACCCGCAACCCACCCGCGGCCGTACATAATTATTTTTTTTGATATATATTTTTTATCGGTACTACATGCGGAGCATCTATAATGAATTACTTTTGAAGAGATTTGTAGTTGTTGCAGTATATCGGCGTGTCCGGACATTCCATCTGAGCGAAGACGGCAAAAGTTGCCGCACAACATAGGCAGATACTAACGGTCAAAACTATCTTTTCCATACTCCAACCGCGGATTCATGAGGACAGATAGAACTTTCGTTGAATTTATACGGTCGAAGTAACCATAGAAAAGCAACCAGGTGGCTGAGCACGGTGACATCATCAGGTATACAGGTTATGTCATACAGGGATATCTGCATGATCTGGCCTCGCTAATTCGCCCTCATCCCCAATTCGTTGTACTGGCTACTGATTCTGTGAACTGCATGCATGCTTCTACGAATGCCAAGAATGTATATAACTTCTTACATCAAAGTCAAGGGCTTCCAAAGAATCAGCACTGAGCCATGCATGGGTGAGATCTGCTAGGTTAGCATGATGTAACAGTAAGGTCAATTGCAGATAGTTTTCCAAGAAATCAGTTCAGAACAAGAACATCTGCATGCTGGTTGGTGTACAGCTGAATCCATTCACTACCAACACTTCTACTTGGTCCGAGACATTGGCTTGCCTACAACACTTCACATCACCCCCATCTTGTGGCATGGTGGCCCAAGGGACCCAATGAAAGGTTAGGACAAAAGCTGCAGCAGATAATTTTAGGGCTGTATGGAATTCTGGAAGGTCCATGCGAAGGTTCTGACCTGGAGGAAAACCACGCCGCAGCATTGGGGGAAGAAATGGATAGCAAATACCCCGTTACAGGCCCTGTCAGGTTGGCCAAACAGAAACTTGAGTTGGTGCCGACCCTCAATTTAGACAGGACACATTGATGGTGTAATAGGTTGTCCCTTAATAATCAAAAAGCAGTATGAATCAAGTATAGTGACATGTATATTATTATTAATTATTATTATTATTATGAACCAATACAACAGTTACAAGCAAAGTACAAATGGATATATGTATACGTGCAAATGCACAAAACTTGAGACACAACAAAATAAACTACACTACTAAACAAGAGGCTGCCTAGCAATCATTGCACGAGCATTGTTCTTCTGCAAAGCAATGGCAAGCCTTTGATAAAGCCAGCAAGATACTGATGAAACTGGCTGATCTGATCTGTTGGCCACCATTCTGGCCAGAGTCTTGAAAATTGGAATACTAGCTGTGCCCCAACCACCAAAAGACTCAACAGCCAAAGGAACAAAAAGTATATGTTCGGCATCTAAACTTTGTTCGTACTTCTTCCGCTTTTGTTCCTCTCTCCAATGAGCAGCACAAAGTTGTTCAGACTGTGGATGGTGGTAATCTAAGAGATGAACCTGTGTAGGGCTGACAACAGTGATGTCCATTGCTAGAGGTTCACCTCTAGACCAGTTAGGAATGTAAATATCAGCCGGTTTCTGCTTGATACCAGGCAGAATGTATGGTTTTTCCAGATGAGGTGAAAGGGCTGCCTGAGAAGCCATGCGAAAACGAATAGCGTTGTGACGTCTGGTTAGATCGCCATTCACTTTACAAACAGTCGCATGGTGCCCAGACCTACCTTGGTCATGATGGCAAAATGGACACTTGGAGTCTTCACTAAAAACTTCTGCCCCCAACCACCATCTAGCTACAGCTCTCCATTCATGTGGTGATAGTGATAGACCAAGTTGTTCATTTGGAATCCCTGATAGCCATGCTGAAGCATGTGGAGCAGAGACTGCTGTTAGTCTGGCTCTGTCAACTGGAAGTGGAGTCGACTGGAAAAGAGTTTTATAGTTCATATCATCAATGGTGGATGACAGTTTCTTTTGTGTTACTACAACTGGAAAAGGAGTGCACAAACCATCTGACAGACCAACAGAGAGGTTGTAATCTTCAACAGCTCACCTTATTATTATTATTATTATTATTATTATTCTCTGAAAGGAAACAGGGAGAGGTGCGCAAAATGTTTAGAAGCTTGGGTATTGCAAATGAGTGACGCAGCAATAGCAGAGCATCATGTGCATCTAAATTGCACAACCTTTCACCCATTTTTTTCAAAAAAACTATTTTTGCACAGATAGCAGCAGATATTGAAGCAATATCACCAAGGGGAGTACCCATGAAGTGTGGTGCACTTTGGTTCTGTAACTTGCAGTCCAGGGACTGCAGTCAGCATTGCTTGTATTATGGTGGTGTTGTTGCTGATGATCTCTGATTTTCCATAATTAAGTTGTAGACCCAATGAATGTGCTTCCTTGGTGATTAACTGGAGGTCTTGAAGCACATCAGTTAAGGTTCCACCAAGGGTTCCATCATCCAAGTAGAACATGCACAACTCAGATTTTAATTGAGAGCACATGTTGTGGATTGTGAGACAAAAAAGCAGAGGTCCGAGAGGGTCACCCTGCTGCACCCCTTCTGACGACTGAATAACTTCTGTTCCCCAAAACAAGGAAGATGGTGAACAGTACACAGAATGGACAAAAGGAAGCAAACTAGGGGCAAGATCTTTAACTGCCAGGAGCATCTTATCCCTGCGGATAGTATTAAATGCATTCTTGAAATCAAGTTTAAGAATCAAATGATCATGGGGCAGGTTGGATAGATAAACTCGCGCAGAATGTATGGCAATTTCAATTCCCCTCTTTATTCCATACCCCAACTGCTTTGGAAAAAGTAATTCCCCCATCTCCTTCATCACTTTACTTCCTGCACATTTGGCAACAAGACAACAAAGGGTACATCCAACAGCAATAGGGCGAATACCCCCATCTTTCTTTTTAAGTGCAACCAGTGAAGCACCAAAAAAGAATGGACGAACAGAGACAGGTGTTTTACCCTCCAGAACATGATTGACAAAAGCAGAAAGGGAAGCCAGAAGGGAACTGGAACCATTTCCATTTAAAGGCCCAATGAGATCTTTGAGATGTTGCGGTCTTAAACCATCAGGCCCACCTGCTGAACTGTTAGGAAAGGATCGGATAGAGAGAGCAATTTCTTTTTCACTGATGGAGAATGATTGGTTGGTGGGTGGAAGGTCAGGAATGACTGAGTCTTGTTGAAGAGCTGTGAGTGTAGCTTGATCCATATCAGCAATGGAATCATCAGAGCATGCAATTCTTACTGCTCCCTTGAAATCTCCTTCTTCTAGCTTAGCCGATATGCGACTGGCCAAACTCATCAATGGATCAGCAGAACAAGGCTTTACTTTTTTCTGTCGTCTCCTGCATGATGGAAACTTGAGGTGGTGGTGGTGACAATGTTTCACAGTTAAGACGAGAGTTAATAGTTGAGGTTAAATTCCGGCGACGTCCACCTCTTATTGGAGCAAATAGGTACTTCGAACTGAACTGAAACAGATCATTCCATGTTCCTTCATCATTAATCCTCACTACCCTATCAATCACAGATGACAGCTTATGTGCCGCTAGATCTCTTGAACCACGAAGGATTCTCTTTAAAGCGTGGGACCGAAAATGGGTGTAGATTTATCACAAGCCAATACTTGCGGTGACAGGTGGTGAATCTCATTGCAGCTGGAGGTGGTGGTTGGTGTAGCAGCTGTTGTGGGTTTCGAGCCCACAAAGGACGCACTTGAGGGTAGTGCGGTAGAAGCCAAGGCATTAGTTGCGGCTACGTGATCCGCAGGCGGTACATGTACTGAACTTACTAGGGTAGACACCAAAGGGGTACCATTGGTTTTGGGGTTGAAACAATGGCCGTCCATGCCAGGGAAACAATCCGAACACGGTCGACCATTTCTCGCACAAGAACAAAATCTGCATACTGCGTTGCTGCCATTACACTTACAACAACGAGAAGGTTGCGACTTATTCGGTTTCTTCCCCGTAGCGGCATAGATAATAGAATCAAGCGGGAAAATGTGCCTGCAGTTTGCTCAACTGTATCTCCGTAACGGATGATTCAGAAGCTATCGAACAGAACAAATCAATAGCTACAGGACTCCTCTATGTACACTCCGAATTTGACACGTTTTCAACACTCGTACGTGGAGAAATGTGGATTTCTAACCCGCGGGGTTAACGATTGTTGTATCCACGGCACGGAAAAGGTGTAGATCACAAAAATCGACTTTCACACAAAGAAATAGCACGGTCACGCCTGCTATAATCAGAACATGAACATCCGGCCTGTGCCGGTAAGGACGGTCGAATGGCATCACTGCAAGTAGACTATGGTTATACGCACTAAGAAACCATGTATAACTTTGGTATAAGCGCACATAATTTGATTATGTGCGCTTATACCAAAGTTATACATTGTGTATAACCATAGTCTACTTGCAGTGCATCTGCCCCATAAGCTCACTACTCGTCCACAGACCCACGTGATGTAACGATATTGTTACGTCATGTGGGTCTGTGGACGAGGCTATACCTTTTTCTGGTATATCATTACCCTATTAGTTGAAGAAAGACTTACACAAGGTTATGGACTGGTGAACACTGGTCCAACAAGGATTTTGAGTTAGGTATGAGGAATGCTTTTAATCAAGTGTCAAGACAAGCTTTTACTGGATGATAGTGCCAAGGATTTCTCTGAGCTGTTTCCATGGGCTTAATTCTTGGTGCTAAACCCATCACCCTATTCTGTGGCACTCATTAGGAGTGCTCTCGTCACAGCAGGGTGTTCGGTAAGGTGACCCAAAGGCTATTGCTGAGGATGGTGGGTGTGCATGACTACAGCAGAATGATTGGTACCATGATACATGTAATGGAATTCTGTCTGGAACCAACATTTTCAGTTTCAAGAGCTTTGGATATTATGTGCACCCCTCCCCTATCAAGGTGTTCCCTCCCCCATCAAGGTACCCACTCCCCCATCAAGGTACCCCCAAGGTGTGCCCCTCCCCCATCAAGGTGTGCCCCTCCCCCATCAAGGTGCCCCCCTCCCCAATATTACAGAAAACTTGGGGCCAATTTTACAAAAATGTGAGCTATTTAATAAAGACACAGCAATACTCAAACACCCCACATTTCTGTAGTGATATCAGTTTCCTGTTCTTGTGCCAGTACTTGGATACCATTCCCAACATTAGGCCTTGCTTTGTCTCCAACAGAAATGTAGTTTACCTTGAAATGGTTACTATATCACTACACCAGGCCCTTTTTTTAATTTTATAATCTCTGTTCAGACAAATCTCTCACCAGTCATCGTAGACCTCATCATAACAATTCTAGAAGCAGTGTGACTGCTAACTGGTGCCACTGGAAATAGGAGGCCATCCAGCAATGGACTTACATGTGATGCTTTGGGATGGGAGTGCCTGCTCATTGCAGTGGACTCCCTTGGTGCCTGGGGAGGCACCGCAATGAAAACAGTTCTTTTTCTTTTTGTCTAACCTGTAGAGCTGTTCACTTGTTTGCACCAATGCTAGAACCTTTCTGGCCAAGATCCAGCCCTAATGTCTACCCAGATGATCCAGCCCTGATGTCTGCCCAGATGATCCAGCCCTGATGTCTACCCAGATGATCCAGCCCTGATGTCTACCCAGATGATCCAGCCCTGATGTCTACCCAGATGATCCAGCCCTGATGTCTACCCAGATGATCCAGCCCTGATGTCTACCCAGATGATCCAGCCCTGATGTCTACCCAGATGATCCAGCCCTGATGTCTACCCAGATGATCCAGCCCTGATGTCTACCCAGATGATCCAGCCCTGATGTCTACCCAGATGATCCAGCCCTGATGTCTACCCAGATGATCCAGCCCTGATGTCTACCCAGATGATCCAGCCCTGATGTCTACCCAGATGATCCAGCCCTGATGTCTACCCAGATGATCCAGCCCTGATGTCTGCCCAGATGATCCAGCCCTGATGTCTACCCAGATGATCCAGCCCTGGTGGTAATGTCACTACAATGCAAATAAGTTGGTTGCTATGTCTGTAGATATTTCAAATGCAAATTGTGGTTCAGTGTCTTCACAACACTGTTTAAAACACACCAAGTTTATACTTAAAATTAGATATGTTGGTTTACTCGTGAAACTGTACTTTTAATGCTGCATGAATGCTCATTCTGTGCTAATGCATATCACTAACTGAGTCCCTGTCATGCCTCTATACAAATGGACGGATAACAGTTTTGCCCAATAGGGGTCAGGCGGCAACCTGGTGACAGGGTGTACCCATCAGGCCAAGTCTGGGACCAAGGTAGCGCTGGCTTGCCTTGGGTGCGACCAGATGTGCCACTACCATGACGTGGTCATGGTGAGTGGTAGGCCCTCCCCGCTGACCGACCTGGGACCAAGGTAGCGCTGGCTTGCCTTGGGTGCGACCAGATGTGCCACTACCATGACGTGGTCATGGTGAGTGGTAGGCCCTCCCCGCTGACCGACCTGGGACCAAGGTAGCGCTGGCTTGCCTTGGGTGCGACCAGCATGATGTGATCATGGGTTTGACATGGTTGGTGTGGTCAGGGTAGAAGCCTGAAGAGTGCCGCCTGCCATTGATGTATGACATGAAAATCAGTGTACAAGGTACAATCAATGCACAAGTGGAGTGGTGGGAGGGTCAGCAATATTCAGGTCTTCGTTAGGCAGGCTATGAGACTGAATGGCTGCTTTCCCAAGAACACCATTTATATATACATGTAGCAGCATACAATACCTGGAACCAGACAGAGACAATCTAATTTGGGGATAGGTTGTTTAGAAGGGAGGGTTGCAGACAGAGAGGCAGGCTTGACCTACTAACCCTAGACAAAGCCCTCTTTCAACACACTACATGCTTCCCATGCCCTATCTAAGCAGGAGGGAGGGGCACCACCATTCGCCCTTCAACAGAACATTAAACATTGTTTACTCCCTAATCAAAATCACTTTTGGTTTGAAGTTTGAACCAGTTATAAAAAATCAGTTTGCCGAATGGGATTCAAAATTCCAGTCGTATGCTATCCCAATTGTCAGATAGATGTTTACGGCTACCAAAGTATATTTGGGACGTGACCATGTAGCTTTGAAAACATTATACCAATTACATGAACTTGGCTTCAGTTTGTCCTCCATAATACATGTACAAAACTTCATTTAAGGTCAACTGATCTCTACATAGAAAACAATATTTATTGAGGTCTGCTCAATCATAAAACTGCAAACCAATATGTATAAGTTTAGGTTAAGCATAAAAAATTGTTCTGAAATCTATCACCCACACTTTAAACCAACATTTGGTTTGACATATTTACCTACTTATTTGCAGTGTATATACCCATGGTCTACTACAAAGCAGTTCATATGGCAGCAACGATTTTTTTAAAATCAACGGATATCAGTGGAAAAATATGTACTGCTTTGTCATAGGAGAGCGCTAAAAATCGAAATGCTCCATATGCCATTCTTTCATCAATTCGTGGCTGAGAAGTACAATGAACCAAAACAACCTCAACTGGTGCATCGTTCTACATGTCCACAAGACTCTCTTAGACCTTAGAAGTTGGGGGTGAATTTATTCAAGCAGGCAGTTTGTGTAAATATTTTCTTATATTACCTTCAATATTTTCTTGTACATAATTACTTATTGTAGATGTATACAATTAATTGAAACTAGTACTATATCTCCCCCTCCTTTCTATTTTACACACACACACACACACACCCCAAAAAAAAAAACGTTGCTTTATATCTTGTAATATCTACAAGAATACCCCATCTGTTTTTTAGATGAAGCACTGCATAGCTCGCTGGTCAGAGGGGTGCCAGGAGGCACCTCTAATTGATACTGCAAAGTACAAGCAGAAGGCATGGGACTCCCCAAAGGTTCTAGCCACAGTCAGCACTTTTCTCTCTAACTGCACAGACCCAAGGCTTGCCAAAGGATCAGGACTATGGCTGAATACTCTGCCAGTTACTTCACTGGGACTTCATATGGATAATTTGACCATAAGAATGGCAATTGGTCTTTGTTTGGGTTTGCCCCTGTGTAGACCTCACAGTTGTTACCATCGTGGCTGTGAAGTGACTGACCCATGTTGCCAAAGTAGAGAAGGGTGCCACCATAGACATGCCTCTGTCAATGATATAATCCATGCACAGAGCAATGACTGCTGTTTTGCTTGGGAGCCTTCTGTCATTTTCCATTCTGACAGGGAAAGACCTGATGGGATTACCATGGTACCCTGGCAGTGTAGTAAGTGCCTTGTCTGGGATGCCACCTGCCCTGACACATATGCCCCCGTCCTACTCAGCTATTGCAGCCACAGAGGCTGGAGGAGTGGCCAACCAAGCAGAGCACAAAAAAATCGTGCCACACCCATATCCATTGAGACTTCAGGAGTTTTGGGATCAAATACATTAGAATTACATCAGAACATTGCAATGCGTACTCTTACCTGCTTCAAGGGCTCTTAGTTGTGGTAAAACAAGGACATGCGGCTTCTGTTATGGGTTCTGTGGGCCAGCATTCAGTGGAAGACTTTCTGTATATTATTATTATTATTATTATTATTATTATTATTATTATATATCTTTGAGAAACAAAATTAATACATTAATTCACCGCTTAATTCACTTAACATGTCAGAAGTGGGAGTGTCTTCAGGAGCAACTGCTGAGGCCTCTGAGATAAGGAAGCAAATGGTGGCAAGTGTGGAGATTTAGGCTATGGTGTGTGGGGTCATTCAGTTGGCTTCACGGCTGGCAATCACTTGCTCCAAGCCAAAGTCTGTCATCACACATGGTCTATGGCTCCTGGAAAAAGTAATGCCCAGCCTACCATATTCAGAGTAAGTCATTCCAGATGAGTGCAATACTATTTTATTTGTACTGGGCTTATACATAGCTTTGTTGTGGATATTATATATATATTGAAATGTTATTGGCTCTGGCCAGGATGGCTCTTTCAATGTACTAAATAACAACATGAAACATGCAGGATTGCACCCCTTTGGTCATGGAAACTTATGTAGCATGCATGGGGAATGCTTTCGTGTATTGCATTCCCAGACAAATCAAAGGTACTGGCTCTATCTCAAACTTGGAATAATACTTATACAAGCAAATGCAAAATGCCATATTGATGAGGTCATTGCAGCTGGCTACTGCTGCAGTATGGAGAACTTAAATTTACATATTTTGTTGTATTTCCCTGTGTTGCATTCTTTATAATACATGGTAATACTTGGCAATACATGTACATGGAAATATGTGGCAATACTAATAAAATTACTCTTTTCAGAAGGAAAAGACGTACAAGGCTCGTAGAAAAAAGCTATCATTACGTAACAGCAAGAATGTTCCTCAGTTCATAGCAAGGGCAATTATACCGATTACATGTAACAGTTTCAAATGTCCCCAAATCATTGTGCAATTAATCCAGCTAATATTGATGTTACACCCTTACCTTCCCTACACTCACCTCTCCTACATCACCTTTCTCTACCATCACCTTCCCCTACCCTCACCTCTCCTACATCCTTGCCTCCACTATCTACTATCATCCCTCCACCCTAACTAGGAAAGGGGATCAGTGGAACTCAATATTTTGACCAGTTGGATAAATCAGTGTATATTGCCTGTATGCATACAAGATCAAACATACTTTTTATGGTAAAAAGTATCTTATGGTTGATCCCCCTGAGCCCACAACCCCCCGATACAGGCCTGACCTGACCTCCACCTGCCAAACTCCCAACCCAATGCTCCACCAGACCTAAGCATACATGTACCCACCAGACCTAAGCATGCATGTGCCCACCAGACCTAAGCATGCATGTGCCCACCAGACCTAAGCATGCATGTGCCCACCAGACCTAAGCATGCATGTGCCCACCAGACCTAAGCATGCATGTGCCCACCAGACCTAAGCATGCATGTGCAGGATCCAAGCAGGTTTGTCAGCAATGTTTTTATTCAGTTATAGGTGAAACGCTTGGTATGAGAATTACAGGGAAATCATTTGTCTGTGTGTCTTGTTCTGGGCTTCTGAGGTTGCCTATTTTTAAATAGGTGCCAAAATCATTAGGATTCTCAATAGGTGGGTGGTCAGATGGTCCCATCACCTGTGGCTTCTCAAGACTATCAATGATTGTGGAGAGGGAGCATGAAATGTTGGCTGTAAAGGCAATCTTCACAGGTTTGTAATCTTCATTGTTCCACTGCAAACAAGAAGGAATTTAATAAGTTGCCTTTGATGAATGACAATTGACAAAATGGTTATGTACTATTGTGCCTTACTATGGTATACTGTATGTTACTATCGTATACTGTGGTATACTGTATGTTACTATGATATGCTATGGTATACTATATGTTACTATGATGTACTATGGTATACTGTATGTGCATGTTACTATGGTATACTGTGGTATACTGTATGTTACTATGATATACGGTATGTTAATATGGTATACTGTATGCTACTATGGTATACTATGGTATCCTGTATGCTGCTATTGTATACTATGGGTTATTATAATATACAATGGTATACTGTTACGTTACTTCGGTATACTATCGTATACTATCTATGGTTTACTGTATGTTACTAATACTGTATGTTACTATGGTATATTATAATATACTATGATATACTGTATGCTACTATGATATACTATGGTATACTGTATGTTGCTATATATGGTGTCAAAAGCACAACAAACACATTCACACACAAAATGTGCATACATACACACACACACACACACACACACACACACACACACACACACACACACACCTCAATGGTAGGACGATCATCCTGGCACTTCTTTCTGAAATGAGTACAACAAAGACATGATATTACTGTCCACTTGGGGAGAAGGCAACAGACCTAAGTTTGTTAGCACACACCAGTGACCCAACCACTGCCAATACCACCATGACAGTGACAGCCAGCACTGCAGTGGTGATGAAGGCAATGCTATTCTGATCACCTGAAACAGAAAGGGAGGGTTCTGATAATGTAAATTAACATAACTGTACCTCTGGCAGTAGTCACTGCAGCAACAGTAGCAACTGCAGCTGGAGTAGGCCTGATCGTGCCCGATACACTACTGTTTGTGCTCATCTGTACCATAATGGGCTCTGGTGCAGATGATGTGACTTGTGGTACTGTTGCATACACACACACACATACACATACACACACATGTACACACACACAGAGATGCAATTCGCATTTTGGAAGCATATCCTTGAATGGAAAGCACTCACCTCCACTTGATAGGCTAAGAGGAGGGATTGTGAGGGTGGCTGCTTGAAACTGATACTTTGGATGGCCACTACCCTTCGAGTAGCACCCAAAGAAGACACACTGGGTACCCGGGCTCAGAACAGCAGGTAAACTTGTGCTTCGCAATAATACCGTTCCCTGGAAAATCACTGTACATGTTTCCTGTTGAGGTAGCACTGGTTAATCAACAACTACTAGTTAAGCTGAAAATAGCACAGCTAATCATCTGTACACATACATTGTAGTCTGTGGAGTTGCAGCCGTAGGCCAAAAGTCCCCCTACTAGTAGACTGGTACCAGGCACTATAACATTGATGTGTCCTGCTTCATATTGAACAGATAAGGGTACTGGTATTGTGTTTGCATGTGTGCATGTGTATGTGTGTGTGTGTGTTGTGTGTGTGTGCATGTGTGTATTGTGTATGTGTATGTGTGTATTGTGTGCATGTGTGTATATATGTGTGTGTGTTTATTTATGTGTATGCATGTGTGTGTGTGTATGTGTGTGGTTAATAACACAAGGAGATTACCTTCCTTTTGGGGTGATTTATTCTCTTATGCATACACCAAACTGCAGAACAGCATCCATCACCTCTGAATAAGTGTCACACACACACACACACACACATACACACACACACATACACACACACACACATACACACACACACACACACACACACACACATACATGCACTACAATGGCAGTCATCACATAAAGGACATACATGTACATAATAAAATCATATTAAGTCTATAGGAAAAAGTGCCCAACTCTTTTCTTTTCTTTTCATGTTTTTCAATTTTTGGGATTTTCTGGTAGAGTTATGCAATGCGACTATCATTGAGCAGTGTTGTTTGCATTGAAATGGGAGTGCTTTTATATGCTTATAAATTATTGCACTAGTTTTGATTTCTTTTCCCTCACCAAAGATGTGGCCAATTGTGCCTTAATAGTCCCATTGGGTGTCTACCCATCGCCGTCAGTTACTTTTGACTTGATCAAACAAAACAACACTAATGAAAAATAAAAATTGTAATGTGTTGTGCTGGAACCTACAGTAGTAGGTTCTACAAGATATAAATTTTTGCAATAATAATGATAATAATAATAATAATGATGATGATGGAATACAGGAATACATACATAGAATAAGATACATATAAGATACATATAGAGCAATTATACAAATGTGAAAACCTATTCTAAGAAATCAACCCCTGGACCATCCTTACAGCCTGCACACCTTGCTAGCAGAGCTCTAGCATTTGCCCTCACCAGAGTTATGCTAAGATTTCCACACAGTCAGGTGATAGCCTGGGATTTGGAACAACGCAGCTGACAAGCTAGACGTGATCCAAGCCGAGATAGAGAGTTTGCCTGACTTCCGATCCCCAACACCTATAAAGTTCTACTGCAAGCGGGATACAAACCCAACCCAACTCATTGCACTTGGGGTCATTTGCAACATGCTTTCTCTGTTCTGCTGCATAAGCTGCAGACCCAGCTGTCACACTCGCTTCGGAAATTATTTCAGCATTGAGCAGTGATGTGACAGTAAGGTCAAGTGCAACTGGCTTGCCTAATGACCAGTTAGGAATCAGAACAACAGCTGGCCGTGTCCTGCTCTTCTCCGATCCCCATCCACTTCCCATCTCTACTTGACAGCCAACAAGTGCCAGGTGACAATACTCTACTAAAACATCCCTTAATCTGTTGTGGCGTGTAACCACATCACCACCACGCTTGCGTGTCAGGGAGTGATGGCCAAGGTGGTCCAGTGAATGGTTAGAGCAATCAATGGATTAAGGTGGTCCAGTGAATGGTTAGGGCAGTCAATGGATTAAGGTGGTCCCGTGAATGGTTAGAGCAGTCAATGGATTAAGGTGGTCCCGTGAATGGTTAGGGCAATCAATGGATTAAGGTGGTCCCGTGAATGGTTAGGGCAATCAATGGATTAAGGTGGTCCAGTGAATGGTTAGGGCAGTCAATGGATTAAGGTGGTCCAGTGAATGGTTAGGGCAGTCAATGGATTAAGGTGGTCCAGTGAATGGTCAATGAATTAAGGTGGATATTGCACTGGAACTACTACAATAATAATAACAATTATACTGTATTATTATTAAGTAAAATTACAATTACAAGTACACATATACACCACTTGAAAAACATGCAAAAATCAAAGTTAAATTTGGTGATGTAGAATTTGTAGACAGCAATTGAGTAAAAAGTAAGGAAACAAGGAATTACGGAAATTATACATTCATTGATTTTACACACCAGCCGATATAGTACGTAGAGGTATGTAATACTTATAAATCAATAATTTCCGTAATCCCTTGTTTTCTCACATTTCACTCTACAAATCCTAATTTATATTTTTAGTGGCTAGGTACTTGAATATTGGCATTTGCTATACTAAGAGCCACAAATCTGTGCATAAGAGGAAGCAGAGTGAAATGGAGAAGTGCAGTGCACATGGATGATGGGGCTGGACTACCCACATCAGCTTAAGAATAGAATTTGTATGTGTTATGATGTGTGTGCGTGTGCCTGAGTATGGTATTTATTCCTTTGTATTTTATTTACATGTACAGATAATTTATTGTTTCCTTGAACATTTAACGTACGTGTACCCAAAAATGATTATCTAATAACGCGATGAAAATTGTGACTGGGATTGTCTATTGAAGGTGTGCACCGTGCCAGAGACAATTAAACAAGTATATAAAAACTTATATGAGAAAGTTGGTGGTATATAGGATTTGAAGGCAATAATGGTGTATAAAGCAGGGAAACAAGGGTTGAATGATAAGGAAAAATGAAATGGTCCTATATTTAGCACAGACATGGACAATGTAATGTATAGGACTATTTCGTTTTTTCTTATCATTCAACCCTTGTTTCCCTGCTTTTTACACCACTATTGCCTTCAAATCCTATATACCACCAACTTTCTCATAGATAGAGAATGTTTTTATATACTTGTTTCATTGCTTTTTATTCATAACTGGCTTTCAAAAACATATTAACTGAATTTCATAACTCATGTTGCAACAGACATTTTTACACTGATCACATATGCTACTATCTAAATTTGGTATATAGAATATCATTTATATAGTACTAACTCAGCCATGGATGATAAATATTATCTCTGGCCATGCAAAGAAGAAAGCTTGTTTGTGTTCGTTTATCTGCAATTTTGAACTCAACTGTGTTCTTATAGTAGTACTGTTGAAACATTTCCTCGTCTAGTTACCTACGCACATAGAAAAACAGGTACTTTTTAGACATTGTACATTTTCTTCATATGTTAAGCGGCAGGGGAAAATACGTTTTCACCACTTAGGAAGGGTCGTAATCTAGCTGCCTTTAAAATGGTATCAACTTCGGTTGATTTGCGCAAGGGGTCATACGATGGGATGTGTCTATTCGTTTGATACTGGCGTCAGGTGCACCCTTATTATCTGAAAAGACCAATATGCTTTAAGAAGTGCATTTGAATTTAACAAAAGGCAGCATCGTTCTTTCAACCGCTAAGATTCTATGTCGAGCAATTCTAATTAAAAAGCACCTAATCCTTTGAGCGGCACAAATTTTGAATTCAGATACATGTAGCTTGAGCACTAGAAGACAAGGCATTAATTTTTCGTACCTCTTGGATGATGCGCAAGGTGAACAGAACCATAAGCTGAAGCAACTATAATGATCGACTGCTTTACTTCTAATATCAGAACGAAGTCAATTAGTAGAACCAAAATGTATCAGTAGTAAAGTTAAAGATGGGGGGGGGGGGGGGAACAATACAGCATGTCGCATTACCGTCTTGAATATACAAAGCTGTTCTTAAATAACTAGCAGATAGTTTATGATCAGCATTGCAAAAGGATCTAAGAAACAATGAAAGCACTTGCATGGTATTATAGGTAAACTAGTTTGCTTGTTGCAGCTTTGCTTGCAGTATATATAATTGTTCACTACGTAAAAGTATCTACATGCCTGTACAAATTATCTACAGCTGTGCCATTGTCCTATCAGTTTACCTGGTTATGTAATTTGCCTATAGCTGTCAGCCGCGGGTTCTTAATTTCTATTATACCTATAGTCTCCCGTTTCACTCTCTACTTCAGGCGACTCAGGCCAATTTGCATTTTCCAAACCGCTCAACGTTTCAAACTAAAAACAATGCGTATAAGTAATCATTGCGCGCCTATTGTAGTAAATGCGTAACAGCTGCTTAAATTATCCGTACTATTGACTGCCATGCAAGCTAATTAGCACACACAAAAATGATAAAACCACGAATATAAGTTCATAACATAACGCAAACAACACCTTCCGATAGAATTGCACTCCCTGATAAGAAGAAAAAAAAAACGAGCGAAAAAAAATTGACCTCACCAGGATTCGAACCCAAAAAACGTGCGCGCACACACACACACACACACACACACACACACACACACACACACACACACACACACACACACACACACACACACACACACACACACACACACACACACACACACACACACACACACACACACACACACACACACACACACACACACACACACACACACACACACACACACACACACACACACACACACACACACACACGGACACTCCACCATTATATATATAGATTGGTAACTGGTCCATAGATGCAACACCTTTATGTATGCAAATCAAAAGATTGTGATAGCATCACATCAGTATGATAAGACCTGTTTGCCAAATTTGTATCTTTTAAGAAACTGCCCTCAACTGCATGGTATTTGACGTGAAGAATGATGCATGCATGTTTGGTGTTTCACTAGATAAAGATTCAGATGTTTAAGTACATGTGTTGCACAGTCTGTGAAGTGCTGTACTTAGTGTTTCAGAGAAAGAATGCTTGGCTGATATACCGGGTAATATAAGGCTGTTGTAGATGTTATTAAGCATCATGCACTAAATTGATGGAGAAATATACATTATATTGAAGGTATAGCTAAGCCAACATCCCTCCAGCCGTCGCTGCTCAAACATTATCAGCATCGGCATGTAACATGTTTGCTAAGCAGGCTCTTAGGCTGGCTGACCATCTCATGAGAGCCTTAAGACACCTATCATTACAATAGGATTTGAGTTACAAGTAAAATTATATCAAAACCTCTTAATTAGCTTTCTAACAAAACTGAAGATGAGCAAGACAATATTGTAAATTTTTGAATAAAACAATTAAGGTATAGACTGAAACACATGATGAATATGCTGCCAAGCTACATTCCAAAAAACACTACAAAAGTTAAACAGTTAACAAATCTTAGTTATCTGTAGAGTTTTCAGACCTAACTGATAACCAGATGATGGCTATAGTATACTTCTGAAAATGGACTCTACTCAGTGTGAACACTTGTGGTTTGGTAGTCAGCAGGACAAAATCAATGTAAAATACTTCAGAAAGTCAACAACACCTAAAGTTACAGTTATCTGAAGAAACGGAGGAAGACGGAGAAGACGTTACAATGATATTGATTTAATTTGTAGTACTTCCGGTAGCTCAGTCTGGTGATCTATACAAATCAACGAACCTATTACACTGATTTTTATAGAAATATGTACTCAATATTATAGTGATGTTTGGCTTTTTTTTGCAACAACTGTAGCAAAAAAAAATGTCAAACCATCAATAAAATTTCTTCCCTCCGGCTCGCATCACACCGCCGGCGTACATGCCAAAATGTCAGTGTTTGAAATGCCGCACCTTCTGAAATACTGCACCTACAAATACATCTTTTTAATGCACATATTTTCCTCTTTCATTTGATATTAAAATCGCCGCATTTGATGCGATTTGAAAAAAATGTTCAAGTACCTATTAGGGCTAAAGGAAATTCATTTGAAAAACTGGTCGGGTTACTATGATAAAACTTAAAGCCCCAGCTACTTTGCGCGGCTCTGAGCAGTGCTACGCAAAATTCGCTAACCTCCTGCCATAAAGTAGCTAGTCGGTCTGTCATTGCAGTAATTGACGGTGTCGATATCGACGTCACACATCGGGGGCACAAACAGATTTGACGCGCTGCCTACCACAACACACACCAGCACCATCCACAGGTACAACTCTCTCTTGGCGTGCATGCCTGCCTCCTTATTCATTAGCGTCTCTTCGGTCATCGCTTGCACAGCACGGTCACGCCTGCTATAATCAGAACATCCGGCCTGTGCCGGTAAGGATCACCCACGTGATGTAACGATTATCGCTGTCTACGTATATTGTTACGTCATGTGGGTATGTGAACGAGACTAAAGCTTACTACCTTTTTGTACTAATTCCCCTAGATTTTTTTAAATATCATTATCATTTTGAAGTAGACAAGGTTTATGGACTGATGAACACTGGTCCAACAAGGATTTTGAGATAGGTATGAGGAATGCTTTTAATCAAGTGTCAAGACAAGCTTTTACTGGATGAATGCGCCAAGGATTTCTCTGGGCTGTTGCCATGGGCTTAATTCTTGGTGCTAAATCCATCACCCTATTCTGTGGCACTCATTAGGAGTGCTCTCGTCACAGCAGGGTGTTTGGTAAGGTGACCCAAAGGCTATTGCTGAGGATGGTGGGTGTGCATGACTACAGCAGAATGATTGGTACCATGATACTTGTAATGGAATTCAGGCAGAAACCAACATTTTCAGTTTCAAGAGCTTTGGATATTAGGTGCACCCCTCCCCTATCAAGGTGTTCCCTCCCCCATCAACATGCCCCTCCCCCATCAACATGCCCCCTCCCCCATCAAGTTATACCCCTCCCCCATCAAGGTGTGCCCCCTCCCCCATCAAAGTGTGCGCCCTCCCCCATCAAGGTGTGCCCCCTCTCCCATCAAGGTGTGCCCCCTCCCCCATCAAGGTGTGCGCCCTCCCCCATCAAGGTACCCCCTCCCCCATCAAGGTGCCCCCTCCCCCATCAAGGTGTGCCCCTCCCCCATCAAGGTGTTCCCTCCCCAAACTTGGGGCCAGATTTTGTCAATTTGAGTTATTTAGAAAAGACACAGCAATACTCAAACATCCCACCATTTTGGGAGCCCCGAGTTGGTGATATAAAGTTCTGCAACAAGTTTGCATTCTGCAGCTTGTGAAATTTTGTCCAGCTTAGAAGAAATTGGAAGTATTGATGCCCATGTGACTTCAGTGTGTGTTCCACTTGCAGTGAAGACGGAAGAGAGGCCCCTATCCTGACTGGCTTCTCACCTGCCCACCATCAGGCTTCTTCCCACAAGTGTAAGGTTCTCACTGAGATCTACAGCAGGCTGAACTTCACCCTTGTTCAGGCTGTGGCTAGAGCCTTACTGGCAAGATGTGCACCCTCCTTTGGTCTCCTGGACATCCCTTGATGTATAGTGATGTAAAATATTATCATATATGCTGTTGCATTGTAGTGATATCAGTTTCCTTTTCTCATGCCAGTGCCTTGCTTTGTCCCCAACAGAAAATCAGTTTGCCTTGAAATAGTTGCTTGGGCTATCTATTACTACACCGGGCACTATTTCTTTTTTTTTTGCAATCTCTGTTCAAACAAATTTCTCACCAGTCATCATACCAGCCTCAGAAATATAACAACATACAACAGTTGCAAGCAACCAACCAACCACTGCTTAACCCCACCACTTGAAGCATGCAGGTTAGTGGTGGTCTTGGGCATGGTAGATGGCCCAGCTGGTATCCTCATTGATAACTGGGGCTTCAGTGGTAAGTCAGGTGCTCTTGCTTGGAGTTTCATTTACATTTCAATAGGAGGCCATCCAGCAATGGACTTACATGTGATGCTTTGGGATGGAAGTGCCTGCCCATTGCAGTGGACTCCCTTGGTGCCTAGTGCAATGAAAACTTTGCTTCTAGGTTGGCTGCTCAAAGTTAAATCACAGTTTTTTTTTTTTGTTTTTTTTTTTCTCTAACCTGTAGAGCTGTTCACTTGTTTGTACCAATACTAAAACCTTTCTGGCCAAGATCCAGCCCTGATTTCTACCCAGATGATCCAGCCCTGATGTCTACCCAGATGATCCAGCCCTGATGTCTACCCAGATGATCCAGCCCTGATGTCTACCCAGATGATCCAGCCCTGATGTCTACCCAGATGATCCAGCCCTGATGTCTACCCAGATGATCCAGCCCTGATGTCTACCCAGATGATCCAGCCCTGATGTCTACCCAGATGATCCAGCCCTGATGTCTACCCAGATGATCCAGCCCTGATGTCTACCCAGATGATCCAGCCCTGATGTCTACCCAGATGATCCAGCCCTGATGTCTACCCAGATGATCCAGCCCTGATGTCTACCTAGATGATCCAGCCCTGATGTCTACCCAGATAATCCAGCCCTGATGTCTACCTAGATGATCCAGCCCTGATGTCTACCCAGATGATCCAGCCCTGACATCTACCCAGATGATCCAGCCCTGATGTCTACCCAGATGATCCAGCCCTAATGTCTACCCAGATGATCCAGCCCTAATGTCTACCCAGATGATCCAACCCTGATATCTGCCCAGATGATCCAGCTCTGATGTCTACCCAGATGATCCAGCCCTGATGTCTACCCAGATGACTGCTAAGGTTGTGCATAATGCTGTATAATAACGTGCAATAATTTATTCTTTAACTTGCTATTGCCATTTATATCCAATGTCACTATCAAACCCAACTGCAGCAATCTTCGCATCAGTACTTCTAACTATTGGACCCTGTAACTTATTAAAGGTATGAACTAAAACTGGGATAGAAGGGAAATAGGAATTGCCAGGGAGGGTATTGGCCAGAGTAAGATGGCTATTTAGACTGTTCAGCACTTGTGATTGCTTCAAGCAGCCAGTTGTGAAGCCAACTGTGGCAAAGCATTGCCTTTGCCTCTGCTCCCCAGGACCCACATGTCTCCACAACTGTGGGGAATGTATTGCCACCTTAACTAGGTATACTTCACTATGCGCAATGTTTGCATACTTCTACATATGGGTGAGGGATTAAGTGGGGATGCTGAGTCATCCTGGACTGGCCAATGGATTGATGCCAAGCCACCATTGGGACAGCAAATCTAAACATTCTAAATTCATTGTGAAGCAGATGTAAGCCCTGACTGATAAA
Organism: Spongilla lacustris; assembly: GCA_949361645.1. NCBI lineage: Eukaryota > Metazoa > Porifera > Demospongiae > Spongillida > Spongillidae > Spongilla > Spongilla lacustris. The sequence continues at coordinate 8,467,020 of OX442421.1, read as the reverse complement.
TGGAGTGCCAGAAATCCAAGCTGCAGCATGTGGGGGTATGTGACTGACGTTAGCTTTGCCCTATGTGCCCACGAACTTGGCTTCAAGAAGAGAGCTAAATCTGCATCACACCACACTTCCTCCAACATACCCTCAGCACAAATAATAATATTTATATCAATAATGGCCTCCATCTGCACACACCCACACATCCTTTCAAGCTTGAGGTGTGTGTATACGTATTACATAACAGTGTTGGGCCACATCAGGGGGCGGGGTGAACAGCTGGGACACCACCACTAGTCCAAAGCTGTCCAGCTGCGATGTGACAAACTTCTTTGGCGTGTACTCTTCGCTGTCACCTGACCTCATCAGTTTGGTGTACCTGGTTGACATGACTACCAGGTGACAGCCACACACAAACACACACACTCACACACACACTCACCTGTCCTCCTTTAAAATGTCTTTCTTCATGATGTCTGACAACAGCCCTGGATACACATCATTAAGTTTCTGTTCTACAACTGTCCACATATCTTCAATGTCCAGCAGATCTATCACTACATATTTCCCATACCTGTTATGTTTGTGTGTATTTGTGCGTGTTTGTTGTGTGTTTGTTGTGTGTTTGTGTGCGTGTGTTTGTTGTGTGTTTGTGTGGGGGGGTGTCAAAAAGGTCACATGCTTGTGTAAACAAATCAGAGCCTTAATAAGTGTAATGTTAAGATGACTTGAATGTCTTTTTTTTAATGATTATGACTCGGGGATATGCACCTTCACCTCTTACCTCACCCCTTACCCCTCATCCCTCACCCCTTACGCCTCATCCCTCATCCCTTACCCCTCATCCTCACCCCTTACCCCTCATCCCTCACCCCTTACCCCTCATCCTCACCCCTTACCCCTCATCCTCACCCCTTACCCCTCATCCCTCACCCCTCACGCCTCATCCCTCATCTCTTACCCCTCATCCCTCACCCCTCATCCCTCATCCCTCACTCCTTACCCCTCATCCCTCACCCCTTACCCCTCATCCTCACCCCTTACCCCTCATCCTCACCCCTTACCCCTCATCCCTCATCTCTTACCCCTTACCCCTCATCCCTCATCCCTTACCCCTCACCCTTACCCCTCATCCCTTACCCCTCATTCCTCATCCCTTACCCCTTATCCCTCATCCCTTACCCCTAAGGCTCATAAATGTGTCAGGTGTGGTGAAACCATTAGCTGTTCAGGAATGTGGAGTGCTTAGCCAAAACCAGACACCCTACTTATGGCCTCCTGAGTAAACATGTGGAGACCACACCCACCTTCTGCCTCTTCACATCCTCCTCCTCCCCAGCACACATGCTTGGCACACAGCCAATGTTACTGGCTACAATATCAGGTAATGGGAACCAACTGCCTATACCAAAACTGCACACACAGTACCCATTGGGCAATTTTAGCATAGCAAACATTCCACTCAGCAGACAAATCTTTTCTGTTTTGCAATACAAGTTGTACAAGATCATCACGCCACATCTCACACACATACACACATACACACACCACACACATACACACATACACACATACACACCACACACACACACACACACACACACCACACACACACACACACACACACACACACACACACACACACACATACACATACACACACACACACACATACACATACACACACACACACACCACACACACACACACACACACACACACACACACACACACACACACACACACACACACATACACACACACACACACACACATATACACCACACACACACACACACACACACACACACACATACACATACAAACCTGAGGGCTCCCAAGATAGCCAACCGAACTGCCTCAGGCTGCATATGCTTGGGGTCACATGCTGTGAGGTAGTTTGTGTCTCTGTAGCGGAGGAACAGCTGAGCCCTCTTACTGGGGTCCACAACCATTGGCCACCTTATGAGCAAGCCAAGGTATGGGGGGAGGATGGGAGGAGGGAGAAAAGGAGGAATGAGGGGAGGGGGAGAGGGAAAGGGGAGTAGGGAGGAAAGGAGGGATGAGGGGAGGGGAGAAGGGCAAGGGGAGGAGGGATGAGGGGAGGGGGAGAAGGGAAAGGGGAGGAGAGGAAAGTAGGGATGAGGGAAGGGGGAAAGGGAAAGGGGAGGAGAGAGGAAAGGAATGAGAGGAGGGGGAGAAGGGAAGAGACAGGAGGGATGAGGTAAGGGAAGAAGGGATGAGAAGAAGGGGAAGGGGAAGGAAAGAGAGTTGAGAGAGGAACTATAAGATCACTGCACACTAACAAATGCACTCACTTCCCACTGCCTTTGATCTTCCCACCCACATCCTTCATTAACACATCATCCAGTTCCCTTATGTTGACTGTGGCATCACACTTATCAGCCATGTCATCTTCTGCAGAGATGATACATGCCCTGTTCTATGTTTGCACACAACTTCCTTTCCCTCCTCATTCTGTCACCCACACCTTCCTTCCCCACCCACACGCATACACAAACACGAGTTACAGAGTTACAGACCTTGGCAGTACTCATTGTGCTTCATTCTAAGTCTCATCTTCACCTAATAATAAAAACACACACCATACCAACACATGCACGCAAACATACACACACATACACACACATACCCCACACATGCACACACACATGGACAAACATACCTACATATGCACATACACAAATAGCCACACATGCACACACACATGGACAAACATACCTACATATGCACATACACAAATAGCCACACATGCACACAAACACATACACGTACCCACATATGAACACACATACACACACTAATAATATCAGATAAACCGTCAATCTTTAATCCTTGCCTCCTGCAGTTTTTGTCTGGCTTTGTCAGCAGAAGCTTTGCTCTGTTCAAGAACGTCTTCTGCATCATGAATAGCCTGTGTGAGGAACAACACATCAAGTGTGCATGTGTGAGGAACAGCACATCAAGTGTGCATGTGTGAGGAACAGCACATCAAGTGTGCATGTGTGAGGAACAGCACATCAAGTGTGCATGTGTGAGGAACAGCACATCAAGTGTGCATGTGTGAGGAACAGCACATCAAGTGTGCATGTGTGAGGAACAGCACATCAAGTGTGCATGTGTGAGGAACAGCACATCAAGTGTGCATGTGTGAGGAACAGCACATCAAGTGTGCATGTGTGAGGAACAGCACATCAAGTGTGCATGTGTGAGGAACAGCACATCAAGTGTGCATGTGTGAGGAACAGCACATCAAGTGTGCATGTGTGAGGAACAGCACATCAAGTGTGCATGTGTGAGGAACAGCACATCAAGTGTGCATGTGTGAGGAACAGCACATCAAGTGTGCATGTGTGAGGAACAGCACATCAAGTGTGCATGTGTGAGGAACAGCACATCAAGTGTGCATGTGTGAGGAACAGCACATCAAGTGTGCATGTGTGAGGAACAGCACATCAAGTGTGCATGTTGAGGAACAGCACATCAAGTGTGCATGTTGAGGAACAGCACATCAAGTGTGCATGTTGAGGAACAGCACATCAAGTGTGCATGTTGAGGAACAGCACATCAAGTGTGCATGTGTGAGGAACAGCACATCAAGTGTGCATGTTGAGGAACAGCACATCAAAGTGTGCATGTGTGAGGAACAGCACATCAAGTGTGCATGTTGAGGAACAGCACATCAAGTGTGCATGTGTGAGGAACAGCACATCAAGTGTGCATGTTGAGGAACAGCACATCAAGTGTGCATGTTGAGGAACAGCACATCAAGTGTGCATGTGTGAGGAACAGCACATCAAGTGTGCATGTGTGAGGAACAGCACATCAAGTGTGCATGTGTGAGGAACAGCACATCAAGTGTGCATGTGTGAGGAACAGCACATCAAGTGTGCATGTGTGAGGAACAGCACATCAAGTGTGCATGTGTGAGGAACAGCACATCAAGTGTGCATGTGTGAGGAACAGCACATCAAGTGTGCATGTGTGAGGAACAGCACATCAAGTGTGCATGTGTGAGGAACAGCACATCAAGTGTGCATGTGTGAGGAACAGCACATCAAGTGTGCATGTGTGAGGAACAGCACATCAAGTGTGCATGTGTGAGGAACAGCACATCAAGTGTGCATGTGTGAGGAACAGCACATCAAGTGTGCATGTGTGAGGAACAGCACATCAAGTGTGCATGTGTGAGAAACAGCACATCAAAGCACATGCACACATTGACATCAAAGGAATACTATGTAATTGTTACAAATTTGTGATTAACATGTATTGTGAGGTTTCATATACCATAACAACCTGAAATCATGTAATTGTAAAATAGCATTCCTGCTATACTTGCATGCCTTCCCTCTATGATGTGGCACATTATATAGTAACCAGGGTTACCTGGTTACATAAGTACCTATAATGTAACCAGGGTTACCTGGTCCACTATAATGTGCCACTTTTTGTAACGTAATTCCTGTAAGGAATACAGTTAAGATTATTTTTGGGTAGCCCTTCTTTGTATGTGGTAAGTTTGGTTGTACCTATGTATGTGGTAAGTTCACAATGTTTCAGTCAAATTAGGCTGACTAAAGGGTAAGCTTAAGGGTTAAAGTAAGAAGTCCTCAATAAAAAATTGGTACCTTGGTAAAAAAAAAAACTACAAATAATTGGAACCATTTTTCTCCCATTTTACTGTTGCTTTGAATTGTGTTCTAAATGTAGAACAAAACTAGATCACCTAACTAGATTGCTAACACATTCATGAAACATCACCACATTTTTATTGGAAAAATCATAAAAAAGGGGTCCAATTTTCAAACTTTAAGCCTTTAATTAGTTTTTTTTTTTTTAATGCTGATCCAAGGTACTAAAAATATTAAAACTTATATGAATACCCCAGGGATTTCTCATTTAGAAAATGTGTCTGAAATATTTCAAATCGTGAGACTAGGTGAGGGTGTTGGTGCTAGAGGTGAGGGTGTTGGTGCTATAGGTGAGGGTGTTGGTGCTATAGGTGAGGGTGTTGGTGCTATAGGTGAGGGTGTTAGTGCTATAGGTGAGGGTGTTGGCTGGTGCTATAGACGATTGCGTTGGTGCTATATGGTGAAGGTGACATCATACTAGATATACAGGTACTGTAATGTACCACATCATACTAGATATACAGGTACTGTAATGTACCACATCATACTAGATATACAGGTACTGTAATGTACCACATCATACTAGATATACAGGTACTGTAATGTACCACATCATACTAGATATACAGGTACTGTAATGTACCACATCATACTAGATATACAGGTACTGTAATGTACCACATCATACTAGATATACAGGTACTGTAATGTACCACATCATACTAGATATACAGGTACTGTAATGTACCACATCATACTAGATATACAGGTACTGTAATGTGCCACATCATATTGGATATACAGGTACTGTAATGTACCACATCATACTAGATATACAGGTACTGTAATGTACCACATCATATTGGACATACAGGTACTGTAATGTACCACATCATATTGGACATACAGGTACTGTAATGTACCACATCATATTGGACATACAGGTACTGTAATGTACCACATCATACTAGATATACAGGTACTGTAATGTACCACATCATATTGGATATACAGGTACTGTAATGCACCACACCATAAGGCATGTTTTTGAACAGTTATACCAAAACATGCTTATCTCTAACCAATATCACCCACACGGCCTGTAGCTTGATACCTGGAGTGTCACTTCTGGCTTGATGCCCACAGCTTCATCATGCTCAGAGATCCTCTTGTTAAGCTCCTCATGCGCCTTGGTCAGCTACAGAAGGGAGGAAAAGGGAGGAGAAAGGAGGGGAAGGGAGGAGAAGGGAGGAGAAGGGAGGAGAAGGGAGGAGAAGGGAGAAGGGAGGAGAAGGAAAGAGAAGGGAGAAGGGAGGAGAAGGAAGGAGAAGGGAGAAGGGAGGAGAAGGGAGGAGAAGGGAGAAGGGAGAAGAGAGAAGGTAGAAGGGAGGAGAAGGGAGAAGGGAGGAGAATGGAGAAGGGAGGAGAAGGGAGAAGGGAGGAGAAGGGAGGAGAAGAGAGGGGAAGGGAGGAGAAGGGAGGAGAATGTACACATGCATAATCAGAGGAGAGAAAAAGGGAGGAATTATATGTAGACATGCATAATCATCACAAGGCTTGAAACACTTTCTCACTTGTTTCTGTCTTGCAGAGTTCTCCTTTTCTGCTTCATCAACCATGGTTTGTATCCTTGGGAATGGAAATCAAGCCATGATAAATATCCCAACCATAGAGGGGGTGGGGGGGGGGGGGGGGGACACCAATGCATGATGCTGCTCACTCCTCCTCTTCCTTGACCCTAAGGCGATTCTCTTCCTCCATCCTTATCTGTCTCTTGTGCTCCAGGCCCACCAGCAGCTGCTCAGTGGTACCCACCTCCCACTCTCTCAGAAACTGCTCAACCTCCAGATTGGCAGCCATCTTTAGTAAGATATGTAGACCATCATGGATGCCCATATATGACTCATGTGTGTAAACTCACCTGCAGCGGGATAGCTCCATCATCCGCAACAATCCTAGGATCAGCTCCATTTTGTAGAAGAACCTGTTTGAAAACAAAGAGCAAATACGCACACACACACACACACACACACACACACACACACACACACACACACACACACACACACACACACACACACACACACACACACACACACACACACACACACACACACACACACACACACACACATGGCACACATGTAATTTAAATCACCACAGCTAGATACATATTCTGTCATACACACTACGGCCTTTAGTACAGCCATCTTTTTTTCAACCTTCCTAAGTTCAGTTCGTAAATATACTAAATGTTTGTTGAGAATGCAGTTAGTATTCCATACACACATGGTCGTACCATGTGCCTGTGCTTAATAGGTGCACAGAAATAGCTACGCTTTTTAAAATGTTATTTCTTTAATGTTGTAGTCAGTCACTGCACACCTTCACTGCACACCTTCACTGCACACCTTCACGGCACACCTTCCCTGCACACATTACCTTCACTGCTTCCAGATACCCACCAAAGGCAGCCCTGTACAGTGGGGTCCTCCCGTACTGACCCTTGCTGTTGGGATTGGCTCCCAGCTCCAGTAACAGCTGGACGGTGCTACAGTGACCCCCGGCACCAGCCTCCGAGAGGGGCGTATTGTTGTTGGGGTCCATGCACTCCACCATCCTGTACGTGGCCCTAGCCACCACAGCCGGGGGTGAGGAGGGATCGTAGAGCCTTGAGACCTCGGCAAGGATGGCCCTGATCTCGCCATCTTCCCCCTCAAAGGCAGCCTCCAGCATTCTCTTCACCCTCTTGGCTTCCTCCCTCTCCCTCCTCCTCTTCTCCTCTTCCCTCTGTCTTTCCTTCTCTGCCCGCTCCTGTTCAAGCTTGACCATTTCAAGGTATGCCTGCACACATGCACACCGCCATTATCCTCTATGTACCACCTACTATGAAAGCAAATATACCTCTCTCTGCAACTTCTCCATTAAATTATCGTATTCTTCTTTCTTCTTTTTCAGTTCTAGTTTCAACTTTCTGGACCTGTGTATGCGATGTTTGAGTGAGGGAGGGAGGGAGGGAGGGAGGGAGGGAGGGAGGGAGGGAGGGAGGGAGGGAGGGAGGGAGGGAGGGAGGGAGGGAGGGAGGGAGGGAGGGAGGGAGGGAGGGAGGGAGGGAGGGAGGGAGGGAGGGAGGGAGGGAGGGAGGGAGGGAGGGAGGGAGGGAGGGAGGGAGGGAGGGAGGGAGGGAGGGAGGGAGGGAGGGAGGGAGGGAGGGAGGGAGGGAGGGAGGGAGGGAGGAGGGAGGGAGGGAGGGAGGGAGGGAGGGAGGGAGGGAGGGAGGGAGGGAGGGAGGGAGGGAGGGAGGGAGGGAGGGAGGGAGGGAGGGAGGGAGGGAGGGAGGGAGGGAGGGAGGGAGGGAGGGAGGGAGGGAGGGAGGGAGGGAGGGAGGGAGGGAGGGAGGGAGGGAGGGAGGGAGGGAGGGAGGGAGGGAGGGAGGGAGGGAGGGAGGGAGGGAGGGAGGGAGGGAGGGAGGGAGGGAGGGAGGGAGGGAGGGAGGGAGGGAGGGAGGGAGGGAGGGAGGGAGGGAGGAGGGAGGGAGGGAGGGAGGGAGGGAGGGAGGGAGGGAGGGAGGGAGGGAGGGAGGAGGGAGGGAGGGAGGGAGGGAGGGAGGGAGGGAGGGAGGGAGGGAGGGAGGGAGGGAGGGAGGGAGGGAGGGAGGGAGGGAGGGAGGGAGGGAGGGAGGGAGGGAGGGAGGGAGGGAGGGAGGGAGGGAGGGAGGGAGGGAGGGAGGGAGGGAGGGAGGGAGGGAGGGAGGAGGGAGGGAGGGAGGGAGGGAGGAGGGAGGGAGGGAGGGAGGGAGGGAGGGAGGGAGGGAGGGAGGGAGGGAGGGAGGGAGGGAGGGAGGGAGGGAGGGAGGGAGGGAGGGAGGGAGGGAGGGAGGGAGGGAGGGAGGGAGGGAGGGAGGGAGGGAGGGAGGGAGGGAGGGAGGAGGGAGGGAGGGAGGGAGGGAGGGAGGGAGGGAGGGAGGGAGGGAGGGAGGGAGGGAGGGAGGGAGGGAGGGAGGGAGGGAGGGAGGGAGGGAGGGAGGGAGGGAGGGAGGGAGGGAGGGAGGGAGGAGGGAGGGAGGGAGGGAGGGAGGGAGGGAGGGAGGGAGGGAGGGAGGGAGGGAGGAGGGAGGGAGGGAGGGAGGGAGGGAGGGAGGGAGGGAGGGAGGGAGGGAGGGGGAGGGAGGGAGGGAGGGAGGGAGGGAGGGAGGAGGGAGGGAGGGAGGGAGGGAGGGAGGGAGGGAGGGAGGGAGGGAGGGAGGGAGGGAGGGAGGGAGGGAGGGAGGAGGAGGGAGGAGGGAGGGAGGGAGGGAGGGAGGGAGGGAGGGTGGGAGGGAGGAGGGAGGGAGGGAGGGAGGGAGGGAGGGATGGGAGGGAGGGAGGGAGGGAGGGAGGGAGGGGAGGGAGGGAGGGAGGGAGGGAGGGAGGGTGGGAGGGAGGGTGGGAGGGAGGGAGGGAGGGAGGGAGGGAGGGAGGGAGGGAGGGAGGGAGGGTGGGAGGGAGGGAGGGAGGGTGGGAGGGAGGGAGGGAGGGAGGGAGGGTGGGAGGGAGGGAGGGAGGGAGGGAGGGTGGGAGGGAGGGTGGGAGGGAGGAGGGAGGGAGGGGGAGGGAGGGAGGGAGGGAGGGAGGGAGGGAGGGAGGGAGGGAGGGAGGGAGGGAGGGAGGGAGGGAGGGAGGGAGGGAGGGAGGGAGGGAGGGAGGGAGGGAGGGAGGGAGGGAGGGAGGGAGGGAGGGAGGGAGGGGAGGGAGGGAGGGAGGGAGGGAGGGAGGGAGGGAGGGAGGGAGGGAGGGAGGGAGGGAGGGAGGGAGGGAGGGAGGGAGGGAGGGAGGGAGGGAGGAGGGAGGGAGGGAGGGAGGGAGGGAGGGAGGGAGGGAGGGAGGGAGGGAGGGAGGGAGGGAGGGAGGGAGGGAGGGAGGGAGGGAGGGAGGGAGGGAGGGAGGGAGGGAGGGAGGGAGGGAGGGAGGGAGGGAGGGAGGGAGGGAGGGAGGGAGGGAGGGAGGAGGGAGGGAGGGAGGGAGGGAGGGCCTTATGAGCATGTACCTATATCGTCGAAAACATGTCTGTATCCTTTTGGCCATCTCATCCTCTTTAGTCCAAACTTTCTTGACGATTTTCTTTTCATCCGTAGTCGTGGAAACTTTCGCTTTCACCACTTGGTTCGAAACTCGACGTGGTATAGGGTGGTAGCAAAAGGCACTCACCTTTCCCTTTGGGTGCGTTAGCAGTACTCGTTGATTTAGCACCCGCTTTGCCGCCCACAGTTGAAGTAGCCCCACCTCCTTTTTTAGTAGCTGCACACGTTTGAGGCTTGCGACATGCGGCCTAAGGAATATTTATGAATTTCAAAAAAAAAACCGCCGTGAGGTTATTTTCAAGCAACCTGTTTTGCAGTGGCAGCTGGTGGCTTCACAGCGCTTGGGACTTTCTTCGCTCCCGCTTTAGGAACTTGTTTCGGGGGCATTTTGCAATGAATAAACATAAGCAATTACACATACATGTACAGATATGATTAGTTGTCCGACTTGACTGGTGGTGGTGATGGAGGTGGTAACCACGCACCAGCCACACCCTTCACCCCGCCCTCAGTCGCAATCTTGTCTCTTTTGATTTTCCTCCGCCTCGTAGGAATATCTTCCCTATACTGCACGTTTTCTTTGAAGTCGACAATGTAATTATATCCCAGTATTTGCACGCGACACTTCTCTTTGCTTTGTGCATACGCTTTCTCGATCTCTTGTGAGGTCCTTTCCTCGTACATCCACCATCCACCGGTTCGTGCTTCGTAATACCACTGAAACGCATCCACTTTTTTCAACGCAGCCTCGATAGATTGCGCGTCCACAACACCAGGCCGATCCAGATAGCCGGCCGGAATCGGCTGACGGCAAAGCGCGCAGCAGCCACTCCTGGCCACTGCACCTTTGATGCATAAGTAACAGAAGCTGTGTCTGCAGGGCAATTGAACGGGATGGACATACTGTTCCTGGCAAATGCTGCAGTGTGCTTCAGTGCCTGTGCGCGCGTGCATATTAGTAGTTCGGATATGAAAGGCAATTTGTTCAACATCTGCCTCTCTCTCTCTCTCTCTCTCTCTCTCTCTCTCTCTCTCTCTCTCTCTCTCCTCTCTCTCTCTCTCTCTCTCTCTCTCTCGTTCAATATCAGACTCTCGATCTCTCTCTTCTAATAACAGCTTACTAGTACAGTGCTGTGTTTCTGAAATGTTTAAACTCCCTAGCTGATCGCTCAACTTTTCTACATTCCCAACCACGAGTCGCGGCGTTGTAGCGCTCTCACGCTCTTCGCTATCCCGGCTCATGTTTGTTTTGCCTGGTCCCCAGACCGACTGTACACACTAATAAATGCCCACCACATCCTCCCTTACAAATTTTAAAAAGTACTAGTAGGGCGATTGCCAGTACATGCGGCATGCCTTTAGTGTAAGTACATGGGGGGATGGGGGCTTCATATTACCTTATCTCTATAATCACAGGCTGAAACGAAGTCCAATATCCATCCTTATACCGGGTATATAAATAGGGTTGGTGTGAAACTACAAATTAAGAGAATACTCATGCAAACCGCCTTGCTTCTTTCATGTCTCCATAAATGTACATGGTAATTTTAAATATCACCATTCCAGGCAGAACCCATTACAGTGATACTGGATTTTTAAAAGGTGTCAAGTGCCCAGTCCCATTATCACATATAGTGGTGCTCATATCATCATCAGCAACTGCTTTCCTAGTGCCCAGACCAACCACACATATACAAAATAACTGAACAGATGAAATATAATAGTTCTGTTGTATAGTTTGGGCCTACTTAGATGGGTAGTGTTCAACCAACATGGCATGACCCTAGGAACGGAAAAGGCAGCTAGCTCACACATGGAGCGCACATCAGTACCACTTACCTGACCGCCTGCAGCGCAAGCAGCAACCACGGCAAACCGACCTCCTTCCTTTGTAAGTCTGTTTGCGGCTGTTGTCACAAGCCTGCATCCTGTAGCTCCAAATGGGTGCCCTATGGACAACGATCCTCCCCACGTGTTCAACTTGTCAATGGGAACAAGTCCCACCTAACAAGGGGGGGGAAAGGAGAGAAGGAGAGTACCTACTTGCACAAACAAGACGGCAGAATAAAACTCACTTTTCCTGGTCTTTTGAGATAGTTTTGTGCAAAGAAGTCGGAATCCATGGCTTTCAAATTAGCCAAGATTTGTCCCTATCATGGGGCAAAGGGGAGGAGGGGGAGAGGGGGGGAGAAGGATGAAGTGAACCCTTTCAGAAGCAATACAAGTGACCTAACTGCAAATGCTTCGTGATATTCGAAGACATCAATGTCAGACAGTTTCAAGCCAGCTTTATCCAAAAGCTTTGGAGTTGCATAAGCTGGCCTGCAATACAAAGCTGTGAACCTCACAGGCACACTAGAAGGCAGTGGGATTACAGCTCCCATCACCAAAACATAACAGACCCATAAACTTTATATCATATACTATGACAAATGTAACCTGTCGATGCACAGGGACCACATGTGATACAACCTACCAATCCACAGGATCATGCCAGAAACATGGCAACAGCCTCGAATGACATACATGAACACTCCAAAAAAAAAAACAAAAAAAACAATCCTATATATATGTTGTTATTCAGTACAGTGCACAGCTACTCTACAATATAATAACTAACATGAGTGGCCTCTTCTTCCCTTCAAAGTGCCCTCCATTACTTTACCTTTACTGCCAGCATTTTTCACAGGGCACATTGGTCATGTGATCAAACTCACATATTGACCACACCCATACATCAAAGAAGGCATTTCACAAGGGACTGCTTCCATTAAGAAGCGACTCAATACATTTGGGGGGGGGGGGGGGGTAACCCCTCCAGCAAAGGAATACTCAGATGCATCACCTGACCACTTCAGCAAAAAGATAATCATATCTGAACTCACCCAAGCAAAAGCTGGTCCTTTGGATCTTGTGACACAAAAACATAGTCCCTGCATAAGGTAGGCCCATATAATTATATAGAGTGCCTGCCGGCAACCTAGCACAGGTACACAACAGCGCACACCTTAGATACGCCTTTGGCTTGAACCCAAGTCGCAGTGCTTTTAGATACGCCTTTGGCTTGAACCCAAGTCGCAGTGCTTTCTCCTCACTCATCAGCAAGGCAGCAGAAGCACCATCAGTCTGTGGTGGTGGTACCGCCATGTCACACTGGTTCCCCGTATCCTTACTCAAGTACCTTCCCACCCCTAAGTAGCTACCTTCTGATACGCAATTGTTCCCTTTCCACCAAACACACACCTCCACACACACACACACACACACACACACACACACACCTCCCTTACCAAAAATGATGCATTTGCTGCGGTCACAGTCCCGTGCGGCTTGACAAAGGCAGGCTTCAGTTTGGCCATCTGCTCTGGCGTGGAAACCCTTATTCCATTATCAGCTCCTATTGCCTTCCCAGACCCTGTAAATCATCCATACATCATGAGAATGCAGTGATTAGAAACAACCCAACACCTTTGCCTGCTAACCAACCTGGAAGGTAAATGGTCAACAGGTCCTGCAACAGACCGGCCTTGAAGGCTTCGTGGGCCAGACTGTGAGACCTCCGCCCATAGTCATCCTGCTCCTTACGAGACACCCCAAATGCTGCCGCAAGCCTTTAAAAAAAAAAAATTGCACATGCTCATATATAGAGAGGCGGGTGGAGTGATCCCTCGTCTGCAGTGCACACAAAACAAACCTGTCACCACTGTGCCCCATGGTCTCATTGGTGGAGAACTCTGAGATGGCTGGCAGCTGGTACCGGAAGGCAAATGTACAAAGAGTGGGGGAGGGGGAGGAGGAGACAGGCCAATGAAGACCTGACAACAAATGGTGCTGCTACTCACTTCCAAGCCCAAGCTCCGCAGTGACCCCAGCAAGGTGGAGACCCTTGACAATGTTGACTTGGCCTGTTTTGACAAGAAAAGATCAATGAACCCTTGCAAAACCAGCACTATAAAAACCAGTGTGTCAATGAATCACCTGTTTTGCCTTACAAAACAAGCACTATAAAAACCTGTGTATCAATGAATCTACTTTTTTGCCTTGCAAAACAAGCACTGTGTGCATACTAAGAATATAAACCACAGTGTACATGAGCATCTGCCAATTTAGAGTAGAAACATTGCTTGAAACTATTCATCAGGCTACAGGAGACCACACCCACACCTAAGCATACAAGTAAACAACGAAAGATGTGCCCTCCACATCATCTCCATGGCAACCATATAAACATCCACCTTGTTAGCATCAAGCAGGGCCTTGCGCATCCCTCTTGATAGCCTGATAGGCACGTCTGACATAAAGTCCACACCCCCTGCCACCACCACATCACACTGTCCACTAGCTATCTGGTTGATCCCTAGAGGAACAGAGGGAGGACAGGAAGGGGGAAAGGGGAGGAGGGAATGGGAGCAGGGAAGGAGGGAATGGGGAGCAGGGAAGGAGGGAATGGGGAGGAGGAAGGGGAGGAGGAAGGGGAGGAGGGAAGGAGAAGGGAGGAGGAACAGGAGGAAGGGGAGGAGGGAAGAGAGGGAGGAAGGGGATGAGGGGAGGAGGAAGGAGAAAGGAGCGGAAAGGAGAAACGAGAGAAGGGAAGGAGGCAAAGGGGAAGAGAAAGGGGGAAAGAGGGGGAGAAGAAGGGAAAAGAGGGAATGGAGCAGGAGAAGCTAAGGTCACAAGCATGCACACTAGTAAAAACTAAAAGCCACACCTGTTGCAACAGCCATGTTTGAAGATATGCATGCCATCGTGACTGTGTGGCAAGGAATTCGATCACCAAATCCAGCCGACATTGCAGCCTGTGTGTGTGTGATGTGTGTGTGCATGTGTGTGTGTGTGTGTGTTATATAATGCAGGACATACAAAATGGCAACATGTGTTACATATGTGTGGTGGAGCATTTCAGGACAGGTGCATTGCACATGCATGCATCACATGTGTATGCGTGTACGAGTGCATATGTGTGAGTGCATGCATACAGCACAACAAGACAACACACCTCTCTCGCAATGTGCACAACAAGACAACACACCTCTCTCGCAATGTGCACAACAAGACAACACACCTCTCTCGCAATGTGCACAACAAGACAACACACCTCTCTTGCAATGTGCACAACAAGACAACACACCTCTCTCGCAATGTTGCATGCATACAGCACACCTCTCTCGCAATGTGCACAACAAGACAACACACCTCTCTCGCAATGTTGCATGCATACAGCACACCTCTCTCGCAATGTGCACAACAAGACAACACACCTCTCTCGCAATGTTGCATGCATACAGCACAACAAGACAACACACCTCTCTCGCAATGTTGCTCGTCTTCACTTCTTGAATGACTGTGCCCACCACAATGTGGTCCACTTGTTCTTGAAGTTTTGGGAGGGTATGAAAGATGGGATTAGAAAAGCACACATGTGAGGGTTTTACACTAGTGATGTGCACCTGAGCCCTACCATGTGGCAGCCCTGTTTTCTTCAACAGTCCTCTGAAAGGGGTGAGGTTGGGGGAAAAGACAGAGAGAAGGGTTGTCACAGGAAGTCACAACAATCACAACAATTAACAGCTCCCATGCATGGCCTTGCTGCGCTCTTACTGGAACGCAAGACGCTGGAGGTCATGCGCCAGCAGGTTCTTGTAACTGAATTTAAAAGGGGGGGAGGAGGGTAACAGCACACTCACGATATTACTCGGATTCGGATTTGCTTTCTTAGCTTACTCGGAGCCAGCCGTTAGGAAAGGTGTTCTCACTCCTTCTACCAGGACCACATTCCGGCCCACACTGGGACCTGGATCCGAGAAAGCGTTAGGATGTTAAGGCCTTACTGGAAAAAGGGGGAGGAGTCTCGAACCATTTCTAGCACTGGTACTAGTTGCCCTTGCGGCATCTGCGTTTAGAACACATAAAGCCCGCTCTGTATACATTTATTTTTACCTACTGCTCCCAGCCTGTACAGATGAGGGGTACGAGCCGACCTTAACGCTCTATGCAACAAACCCACCGTCGACATCGTTTGTAATGGTGCTCACGTGATGATTGTTCACACGCTTATAGATTTATCACGTGGTGTCAAAATGACTCGTGGATTGTTTACATCCGACCTGAATGAGTGCAATGCCGTGAACGTTGAACTTCAGCCTATGTGCTATAGTACGACCAGTTACACAGAAATTTATCTGTTACACGACACTACTTGGCCGGCAAGTTTAAAAAAATTCTTTTTGTATTGAATGTTTCGAACTGTGCAGGATATGCTATAGTGTTAATATGTTGCGTTAATGTCGCCTATGTAGGAGAATTTGCAATGGGTGGAGCAGTAAGTGCTGGACAAGACAATGACGAACTGGTGGACAACCTGTGCTACGATGACTACATCACCACCCCTGAGGTGGAAAGCGTATTCCGCATAGTCGACAGAGCAGACTATATGGAGTTCGGGGATAAGGAAGATTACTCGGAGGCTTACGAGGATCACGCGTGGCGGCGCGGCACGTTGCACCTCTCGGCACCTTGCATCTACAGCCGGGCAATGGAAGCGCTCGAGCTAAAGCCGGGAATGTCGTTCCTTAACATCGGGAGCGGGACCGGCTACTTCTCCACAATGGCGGGCCTTTTAATTGGCCCCTACGGAACCAACCACGGCGTTGAGATATACGAAGACAACGTGGAGTATGCGAACGACAAAGTGGCGCAGTTTGAGGAGCGTTCGAACCGGTATGACCCTGCCAAGTTCTGTCAGCCGCTCTTTGTGGTCGGGAACGGTCTACAGTTGAGTGCAGGCACTATGCAGTATGACAGAATCTACTGCGGAGCAGGGTGCTCCACAGAACACACCTACATCATCAAGAACCTTCTTAAAGTTGGAGGGATACTGGTGATACCACATGAGAACCAGGTGTGTGTGTGTGTGTGTGTGTGTGTGTGTGTGTGTGTGGTGTGTGTGGTGTGTGTGTGTGGTGTGTGTGGTGTGTGTGTGGTGTGTGTGTGTGTGGTGTGTGTGTTTGGGGGTATACTAAGTTCTTCTCCCATGTCATGGGGATGTGTGTGCATATTTCAGCTGGAAGTCATCAGGTGCATGAGGCCACAGGAGTGGTCCACAACCATTGCACTGCCAAGTGTTTCATTTGCACCGCTCATACTGCCAACTGAAGACGAAACTCAGAATGTCATTGAGCTGGGTATGTGCATATTAACCATGTGCATGTGTACGTGCATTCATGTTTGTGCGGGTGCACATGGGTGCCTATCGTTTTGAGTTGTAACTGATCCTATATCCACAGCTGCTCAACCACTTTCCCTCAAGGAGCTGTGCCGTATTGTAATTCTTGTATACCTTACACGCAACTCCTACGACAAAATATGCACACTTCCACTTCCAGTGAGCCTCCAGGTATGTCCAAATATAACTCCCGACTTAAGGGGTATGCACCATTGTGGGTCTCCCTCAGGAATATTTGAGCCACTCGCGGGAATGGGGCCCTCCAGAACCTCCGTTGAAGACCTTGTGCCCGATAGACCATACCAAGCAGAGACCCAGGAAGAAACAGAGGAATGACGAGGGCGGGCATGAGAGTCCTGTGAACCACTCCAGGTGTGTTAATGGAATGCAGGTCCTTTTCTGCAGCTTCAACGGAAATGTGTTTCAAGTAAGGATTTGTGGTTATACGCAGCCTTTCAAGGCCTGTTCATTGTGGAGGTTTTCGTTTAGGTTCCACTTGACCGTGATGCTTTCGAAGATGATGAATTGAGAGAGGAGGATGGAAGTGAGGAGGGAGGTGAAAGGAGGGAGAGAGATGGAGCACAAGGTGGTTCAGCTGATGGGGAAGCTGAGAGTGAAGGTGGGTTATTGAATATTGGCAGAGCTGCTGTATCAGTAATGCCACGTGTTCAGGGGACGGTAGTGAGCAGAAAACGGCTGATCCCAAGCCAGAAGGCAGTGTGGAAGAAGGGGATGGAGAGGACCAGCAGCAGCAGTGTGTGGATCGTTTGGGGTCTCAATGAACCTCAGTCAATGAACTTCCATCAATAAATATTCACTTGCTTCATCATTCATCATTGTTGCTTCATGCTTGTATCATGTTCTTTGTTCCCTGTGTAAATACACCGAATCAGCTACCTAATAATTACTTCTATTTAATTTCCGTACGCACGTGATGTACGTTAATTACGAATAAATTTCAAAACAAGGAGTCTTGTGAGCGTTCCTTTGATGTAAGCCGCGGTTGTCAACAGTGACACCCTTCAACACCACAACGCGTACCGATAAGTCGTCCACAGCGCGCGTTGGGATGAGCTCCGCACTGCAGGGATACCAGGTGATCAAGGACCTCGGGGACGGGACGTTCGGTACCGTTAGCCTGGCAAGAAATGTGAAAAGCGGAGAGCTCGTTGCAATCAAGAAGTGAGTATTTGTATATCGCAAGGAAGCCACGTCGTTATTATAAAAATAAAAATGAATACATTCGGCTTTTTCTAGAATGAAGAAAGACTATAAAACATGGGAGGAGTGTGTCAATCTCCGGGAAGTGAAGGTACAGGCCGAAGCCTGCAAGTGTATTGCACTTGATTTTATGTTTTTAAACAAACATTCAATCCTTCGTGCGTGTGCGTGATCATCTGTGCAGTCACTTGCAAAACTGAAGCACACCAACGTGATACAACTCAAGGAGGTGATCCACGGTCGAGAGGACAACAAACTGTATTTCATTTTTGAATACATGAAAGAAAACCTGTACGAAATGATAAAGCACCGTACCAAATTGTTCCCCGAACCGACAGTCCGCAACATCGTCTATCAGATCCTCCAGGGGCTCGCTTTCATGCACAAACATGGTGAGGTGGGAGTGGTACTATGTTGGATTTTGGCGCTGGATTTTTGGTAAAGGGGCGTGGTGACCATGGAGCCAAGGAAATGCTGTAAAAGGGATCCAGGATGCTCATTTTAGACATGCAGAGTAAACTATTAATAAACCATAAGTGATCAGTGATAAATACAGTGGGCAATTCCATTTATTTAAATTGCACCCTCATCTGGTTAGGCTACTTTCATCGTGACATCAAGCCAGAAAACTTACTGTGCTCTGGCCCTGAGAAGGTCAAAATAGCAGACTTTGGTTTAGCTCGGGAGACAAGAAGCCGGCCTCCTTACACAGACTACGTGTCAACCAGATGGTGGGTTCCTTCCATGTTGCATATTTGCATTATAGTATCTTTCTTTTCTTTTCTCCCTGCAGGTATCGTGCTCCAGAAGTGTTGCTGCGGTCTCCTAATTATAGTTCGCCTATTGATCTGTGGGCAGTGGGGTGCATCATGGCAGAAATATATACCTTTAGGCCACTGTTTCCAGGCAGTAGTGAGGTGGACGAGATATTCAAGATATGCGCTGTACTGGGGACTCCTACAAAGGTCTGTGGTCGGCTGGTGTTTATGCTATATGTGTGGGGCGGCCAAGTATGGATTACATGTGTGTGTGTGTATGTGTACATACACGTGAGTGTGCACATCATAAGTGTATGCATGTCCAAGTATGGATGTACATGTGTGTGTGTATACACGTGAGTGCACATCATAGGCGTACTTGGGTGCATTCGATAAGTGGGTGTGGTGGGTGCGGTAAGTGGCAATTGTGTGCAAGACAACACGGCTTTTTATAGACGTGTGCAGCTTGTGTGTGCACCATAAGGTCAGCACAACATTGCCATGATGTTGTAAGGCATGGCTATTGGACTTATGGACCTGCAGTCATCTGCATACACTTGTGTCTGCACCACCAACATCATACTACATGTATGCACACACAAGTGTCTTGTCTGCACCAACATCATCGTACTAATGCACGCAGTGTCTTGTCTGCACAACATCGTACTGTCTTGTCTGTGTCTTGTCTGCGCCAACAACATCGTACTTATGCACATACTTATGCACTCAGTGTCTTGATAGGTTTTTATTTATTTATTTTTGTGTTGTGATTGACCAGACCACTTGGCCTGAGGGTCTCAAACTTGCAGCGGCCATGAATTTCAAGTTTCCTGTCATGGTGCCCACAAGTCTCCGTACGCTCATTCCAAACGCCACCGAGGAGGGTGTCCAGCTGATAATTGGCCTGCTCCAGTGGGATCCCCTGAGGAGGCCAACGGCAGTCCAGGCGCTGGGCTCCAAGTACTTTGAAGTGGGCGTGGCCATGTATGCCCCACCCCCTAGTTCCTTGCACACCTCAACCATCAACTTGCCCACCGCAATGACGCACCCTCCCCAACCTGTGGCCACCACTACCACCACCACACACCCTCCCCATCCCATGCCCGCCAAGCAGCCATCCCCGTCCCCATCCTTTGGGCTCGCCGAGGCAGGGATGGAGGAGGCAGTGGCTTCGAAGAAATTTGCCCCAGTGAAAGCTCGGCAACAGACACCGCTGCCTCCGTGCAGAGAGACCAGTGCTGACAGTAATGATGCCAATGAGCAGGAATTAAGTGACCATGTGGCTGAAGAGAAGAAGAGCCTTCGTCTTGTGCAGTCTCGTGAGAGCCGCGCAAGCAAGGTCACATTGCAAAGACCTGAAGAGACGGCGGGGACGATAGGGACTAGACCACTGTGGCCCAAACCACTACGCCTAGCCAACGGATCACTTAACGAGACACATGACACAAGGTACGTGATACAGGGGGGGGGGGTGTCCTGTCACTAATGTCTGACACTCCTGTTCTCTCATTTCTACTTCCCGTCCCCACCCTTGTTTCTCCTATCCTCCTCCCTCGTCTCCCTCTCTCTTCCTCCCTCTTCCCATCTCCTCTCCTCCCTCTTCCCATCTCCTCTCCTCCCTCTTCCCATCTCCTCCCCTCCCTCTTCCCATCTCCTCCCTCCCCATTCATTTCTCCCTCACTCCCTTCAGTAGCCATTGGGGTACATCCATATTACCTTCAAAGCCTCAAGTAAATAGCAATGCCGTGGATAAGTCTGTGATGGCCCAACAGGTCACAGGCAGGGCTGTGGACCAACAGATCACCAGCAAGGCCATGGATAAGTCGATGGCAGCCCAATATTACTTGAGCAAAGCACACTACACACCCATGAAGTCAGGAGGCAAGCCCCAGTTGGGATTTGGTAGCAGTGCCCCAAGATGGCCACAACAGCTTGTTCAGAAAGCTATTAAGGATACTTCACTTCAAACTATGCAGCCAAAAACACTGAATGACAACTCTTTGTTTAGAAGTAAAGTTCAATTGAAAAAAATAGAAATATTACCAGATCTACTGGACATTGGCCATGCTCCGGAGTGGAAACCGCCTTTACCGTTCAAAACAATGTCTGAGCAACCGTCACAAAACAAGCCCAGTGGTGTAACAGCAGTCAACTACCATTCATCCGTGGCAACGTCAACGAGAAGGGACATCCATGGTCGCCCTGACTGGAGTGCAAAGTAAGCACGTGTGAGTATTTTGTCTTGTTTAATATTTAAATTCTACTTCCTCACACATCAGGTACGGCGGTGGCTCTGGCATTGCAAGATATTGAAAATGTATTGTATGTTTGTTTTAAAAAACAAAAAGCAATTTTAAAAATTCAGCCGTAAGTTTAATAACATTGAGGGCGGTGCTAGTAGCGCGGCAACCAACGTTGCTATGACGTAACGACTAATACTGGAAGCATATCGGCATAGTTTTCGCTACGGGTGTGTTGTCAATGCATGACTACTAGTAGCAAGAGACATGGGGTGTTTTGGAAGTAAAACAGACAATTCCGCCAGGTCACAAACGGACGGTGGGAATGGTGCGGTTCGCTCAACAAACCAAGAAGAAGTAAACCTGTCCGTGCAGTGGAGTCCACCGCCCGTGGTGCCTCAGGCGGCCACAACCAAGAGCTACGAACCAAAAGGTCCAATCTACTTAGCTCTTTTCGACTACGATCAAAGGACGTCCGAAGACTTGGCATTCAGAAAAGGCGAGCTGCTCGAGATCGTTAATAACCAGGACGGGGAGTGGTGGTTTGCCCGGAGCCTCACCACGATGAAGGAGGGGTATATTCCGAGCAACTATGTAGCCGAATACAAGAGCATCAAAGCTGAAGAGTGAGTATATGAAGTAAATAGTTGATGTGCTAGATTTTACGATGAACACCTTTTTTTTTGTGATCGGGGGGGGGGGGGGGGGGGGGGGGGGGGGGGTTGATCTTTTGTGTTCGCCACTTGCGTTAGGAGACAAGGTGTTTGGACGTACGCAGCGCGCGGACGTGAGTTTGTGTGTGTATGTGTATGTGTGTATTTGTGTGTGACGAGTGGTACGTATGTGTGGGTAATGTATTTGTGCGTTGTTATACTTGAACAAGCGCGTGTGAATTCCACGGAAATTCCAATTGGATTGTCAAATTCATGCACATTAAGTACGACGGTCCTTGCATATAGTGGTGCGTATCTTGTGTGCGTGTGTATGGCGTATGTGCTTGTTAAAGAGAGTTCCCAGGAAGTGTTTTGCCACGTATGCTTAAGTGCTCCAACAGGTAGCTACATGTAAGTAGTGAGAAGTGTAACATGTGGGATTAACATGGGGGAGGTTGTTACTGGGTGTGTTGTGGAATGCCAGCTACATGTAGGGTTGAGTATTTAAAGCCGGCTAGGTTGTGTGGGGGAGTAATGCTGAAGGAAGCAATACCGCCCTGCAGTACCCAGGGCAAGCAACCTCTTGTTATTTATGTATTTATTTATGTGTATTTGATAGCATGCAGTTGTTTAAAATGTGGCCCTATGTGCTTTGTGCACAATACTGCATGCAAATGTTCTGTCTGTGTGTGTATGTGTGTGTATGTGTGTATGTGTGTGTATGTGTGTGTATGTGTGTATGTATGTGTGTGTATGTGTGTGTGTGTATGCGTGTGTGTGTGTGTGTGTGTGTGCATTGTTTGCATTGTATGTACGGTTCATTGGTCCATAAGAATTTGATACCTTCACCATATGGGCTTGGCATGTTTCCGTTAAGGGCAGAGCATGTTTCGGTGGTCCATACCTTTGTCTAGACCCCGGGGCATTCTTTGTTGGACTTTTTAGGGTGTACTGTGGACTCCCTGCATATGTTTGGTCTTCAGGCCTCCACTGTTCCTCCACACTTAAGTACTCGTGTTGTGATTGGTATTTTAAGTGTGATTACTGATCAATAATTGTTGGAACTCAAGTTGCGTAGGCAAATTGTAAGCACAATTACATCACTGAGATTGGATGTGTGTACATTTAGTACCTCCTCTGGTTATTAAAAGTTACTTAATTTGGGGCATTGCTGACCATGGGTCACTTTTTTGGTTATGTATGGTGTCATACCCCCTCCTCCCCCCCCCCCCCCCCCCCCCCTTTTTTTTTTTCTCCCTCTAAACCCTCAACCCTTTCCCTTCCTTTCAGGTGGTTCTTTGGTGCTATAAAGCGAGCGGAGAGTGAAAAACTTCTAAGAGCTGCTGGAGACAAGGGAACTTTCCTTGTGCGTGAGAGTGAGAGCAAGCCTGGGGACTACTCCCTTTCCATCCAAGATGGAGACAACGTCAAGCACTACCGCATCCGCAAGCTCGACGAAGGAGGTTTCTTCATCACCCGCAGGGCTGTGTTCAACACGCTGAAGGACCTTGTCCAGTACTACCAGAACGAAAGTGACGGCCTGTGTGTCAACCTGCGCCAGCCTTGCCGCGCACTCGAGAGGCCCCAGATCGACCTGTCGCACAAGACGAAGGACATGTGGGAGATTTCGCGGGACTCCATCACCCTCATTCGTAAGCTCGGTGCGGGGCAGTTTGGGGAGGTGTACCAAGGACTGTGGAACAACAGCACTCCAGTGGCCGTCAAGACCCTCAAGGCTGGAACGATGCAGCCGGCTGCCTTCCTAGCTGAAGCCCAGATCATGAAGAAGCTTCGGCACCCAAAGCTGATCCAGCTGTACGCAGTGTGCACACAGGGAGAGCCCGTCTACATCATCACCGAACTCATGAGCAAGGGGAGCCTACTGGACTATCTCCAGGGAGAGGGCAGGAGCCTTAAGCTACCCCAGCTCATTGACATGGCGGCTCAGGTGGCTGCAGGCATGGCCTACCTGGAGCTGCACAACTACATCCACCGCGACCTGGCCGCAAGAAACATCCTTGTCGGGGACAACAACATCTGCAAGGTAGCCGATTTCGGACTGGCCAGGTTGATTGTCAGCGATGATTACAATGCCACTGAAGGGGCAAAGTTCCCCATCAAGTGGACCGCCCCCGAGGCTGCCCTGTTCAACCGATTCAGCATTAAGTCTGACGTGTGGTCGTTTGGAATTTTGATCACTGAGCTGGTCACGTACGGACGCATTCCATACCCAGGAATGTCCAATGCTGAGGTTCTTCAGAATCTGGACAAGGGTTATCGTATGCCCTGTCCTGTGACCACTCCAGAAAGCCTCTATCAGATCATGCTTGACTGCTGGAAGCGCAACCCTGCTGACCGACCGACGTTTGAGGCTCTCCAGTGGAGGCTGGAGGATTTCTTTGTGCTTGATGCTGGGCAGTACCAGCATGCGGCAGATGTCTTGTAATAAAAAAATATGTTTGTTACCTTCCAATGTGTTTCTCATGTTTCAAATTGCACTTTAACTTTGGTAGGATTGTATATGTATGTATGTATATGTGGACAGACAATTGTTTGGCAGATGTACATGTACCACAACTCATCTTCGTTCATTTTCCCTTCTATTTTTCCCCTTCTTTGTCTGTCACTATGGTAATGAAAAAATATTTTTTTAAATAGTTGAATGACACACTATGTTCTTAAATGAGTAGGTTATATGTCGAAAGTATGGAAAGGGGGAAGAGAAGGGGTGGGGTGACCAATTTGGCCTACACTGACAATAAAGCCTTGGAACTTGAAGTAATCATTGGTGTGTGTTGTATATGTGTTGTGTGTGTGTGCATGTGAGTTGTATGTGTGTGCGTGTGGTGTATGTGTGCTATATTTGTGTGTGTGTGTGTGTGTGTGTGTGTGTTGTGCAGTAATAGATGGTGTAGTGCAAGCCACTATGCAGACAATGCTGTGCAGGAGCATATGTGCAAACGTGCGTGTGTCACACACATGTACAATGCACACATACATTGATCATACACACACACACACACACACACACACACACAAGGCTGTTCTAAAATAATGCATAGCCTCTGAGTTGTTTTATTGCATGCTTGTTTTTACACACATGTACACATGTTCATACATAACTACACACGCATACATACTACACACACACACACATGTTCATACTTACTACACACATGTTCATACATAACTACACACATGCACACGTTCATACATACTACACACTATACATCACTTACACACACATACCAGGGGCAGATACAGGAATTATAAAAAGGGAAGGGGGTGTGCCCCATCACAAAAAAGCATGGAAGTTTTTTGAATATAACATACATTGGTATTAAACATTATTACATCGCAAGCCTTTTATAACCTACTAATGCTTCAAAATCAACTAAGGTTAATTATCTTGAGACGATTGCTTTGGCAATTGATCTAGGTTCAGTCGGCTGTACAGATTGAAAATCATTTTTGACTTGCTGCTTGTAGTGTGAATAGCCAGTCGTGT
The DNA here is from genome assembly GCA_949361645.1 of Spongilla lacustris. NCBI lineage: Eukaryota > Metazoa > Porifera > Demospongiae > Spongillida > Spongillidae > Spongilla > Spongilla lacustris. The sequence continues at coordinate 8,441,719 of OX442421.1, read as the reverse complement.
GGCAAGAAGTGTGAAACACATCTGGGCTTCTCTGCCCCAAGCACCATATGATTCCACAGCAAGAGGTACACAGGACCATCCCAAATTGGTACACCTCTGACCATTGGCTGTGTGCTTTCTCACCTCTGCAGCCTGAGCTGCTGCACTAGCTGTCATACCCGCTTCTTTTAAAATGTCTGCATTGAGTGGTGAAATGACAGTCAGGTCCAGAGCTGCAGGCTTACCATGATCCCAGTCAAAAACTAGAATGTCTGCAGGCCGAGAGTGAGAATGATCCTCAACTTGAACATGGATGTGGGCCCAGTGGAATAACTCAACCAGTATGTCCCTTAGCTTGTTGTGCCTTAGAACAGCATCACCACCATGTTTGCCGGTTACTGCATGATGGCCAAGGGGGTCAAGGGCACTATCAGGGCAGAGAGCACAATTGGAGCCATGAGCAGTCTCTATACCAAGCCACCATTTCAAGGCAGTCCGACATTCATCAGGATCCAAGTGCAAACCCAAGCATATAATATTTATACAGGAAAGAAAATGATGTCCATAGATAGGTACGCATGCTGCCTATGGACCAGCCATGCTACATACCCTAACATGCCTACCAGTGAGTCATTAACAGTATATGTTACAGAATACGTTGCTGTTCTTCCAAGGTACCTTCAGATAAATGAACGTATTGGTAGGTTTATATATTGTACTGGTACAGGTGTGTATATTGTACTATTACAGGTGTATATATATCATATATTATATACAGTACTGTGTACATGTATATGTATACGGGTATATTGTACTGGTACGGACTTGTATATTGTTCTGGGTATATCATACTGATCTATGTGTGTATTGATATATATAATTATAATTATTATGTAATTATATAATACAATTAATACAATTAAATGACACTAGTATAATAACACCACTAAATTACAGCTATAACACTAATGTTACTATTAATAGAATACTATAAGTCCAAAACAATGTCACTAAGGCAGATGATGGCAGGTATGATCTCATCAGAATAGCTCCAGCATTGGCCCATACCAGAATCATGCTAAGACGACCATATAAGGCGGCCAGAGCACTTGACCTTGTGGCATTTGTCCTAACAGCTAGGCATGATGCCACAGTGGAAAACACCTCTATGGCTTCAGATCACCATGCACCATACGTTTCTATTATATATATATATATGGGACAGTTCACAACAAAATGGCCTTTCTCATCTATCCAGTATGTACAATTTATATAATAAAAATTATTATGATTATTATGATTATATGTAGCACGGGGTCCTGCCCTTGCAAGAAATGCTCTGGCATTCGAGCGCACAAGGGATAGGTTGAGTCCTGCTATAAATGCTGTCCAGAGTGGTGGGAGTGGTGGAAGTGTTGGAGTTAATCTGGACTGAATGGTGGGATGCAAGTTTCTTGAACGTGTTAGAGGCAAGTTGGCCCCAGGCCCCGAAGGATGATATGTACATGTTGAAGCCAGTTTGAAGTGTGCCTCTTATTGTGTCATTTGATGGTTCAATAGGCATTCCTAGATGTAACATATCCTATGAGAAGGCATAGGCCTGCATATAGAGTTAAAAAAATGTTAAGGAATCCAGCGACAGGAAGGGTCAATATGGGGTCATGTGCCGTGTTGTGGGGTCATGTGCCGTGTTGTGGGGTCATGTGCCGTGTTGTGGGGTCATGTGCCGTGTTGTGGGGTCATGTGCCATGTTGTGGGGTCATGTGCCGTGTTGTGGGGGTCATGTGCCATGTTGTGGGGGTCATGTGCCGTGATGTGGGGGTCATGTGTCGTGTTGTGGGTCATGTGCCGTGTTGTGGGGTCATGTGCCGTGCTGTGGGGTCATGTGCCGTGTTGTGGGGTCATGTGCCGTGTTGTGGGGTCATGTGCCGTGTTGTGGGGTCATGTGCCGTGTTGTGGGGTCATGTGCCGTGTTGTGGGGTCATGTGCCGTGTTGTGGGGTCATGTGCTGTGTTGTGGGGTCATGTGTCGTGTTGTGGGGGTCATGTGCCGTGTTGTGGGGTCATGTGCACTATTGTGTGCCATGTATTTTTTTTTTTGGGGGGGGGGGGGGGGGGTACTAAAATTGGTTTTTTTTTTTCTATGCACATAGTGAGTGATACAGAAGTCTAATATATGTATGCTGATCTGCTCAATAAGTGTCCAATCAACTTAATGGCCAGGTATACTGTAGGCATTAGTGGTGCTGGGGGGGGGGGGGGGGGGGGGGGATGGTACAACTGTAGCTCCGAGACTCAAAATTCTCCATGCGTATTTATTTTTAAAAAGCAACAAACTATATGATATTCAATGTGATCGTGAAAATTTTGACTAAAAATAAATTCTATGACCACACCCCGTTACCTCCCACTACATGCTGCGGTGACCATTATAGTAATTTGCATTTTGAACGATTATCTTTCGTCTAGCAAAAGGTTATATTAAAGGTCCTCAGTTGATTTTATTTTTAAATTCCCACCTGTCCTATAATTGACGCTCTAGTAAATTTGGGTCAGCGAATCATCATGCGATATCGCCGAACTTAATGGACTAAATCGATTACGTAACAACAACATGCACGTATGTTACGTAATTGTGTACATATTTTCTATAACTAAGATCACATGCACTATCGTTGCGGATAATATAATATACGGCAGTTGGGTGGTGTCATGGCTATCGGATCGTGTGGCTTTTGGAACTATTAAATTTGCCAGTGCCACATTCGACTGTCGTACTGCTGGGAGACATCAGTATAAATTTAAAAAATGGGTTCCTGTTGCAGCAGCCAAGATGGAGATGGAAACGGAAAAGCTAAGGCCGGAAGTACTGTCGACTCTCATGAGTTAAGCCAGAGTGGTAAAGGTAAAATTAAACAGCCAGAACCTAAACCGAAACCACCCCCTCAAGTCCCTCCCGCTCAAGATGTCAAATATCCTATTTACGTGGGTAAGTATGACTACGATAGCAGAACAGACGACGACCTGAGCTTCAAGAAGGGAGACCTAATGTATATTATTAGCACTGACGAAGGGGACTGGTGGTTTGCGCGGTCAAAAGACACTGCCGGGAAGGAAGGCTACATTCCGAGCAACTATGTGGCGGAGTACAAAAGCTTGGACGCCGAAGAGTGAGTTGTTCATACGGAAACAAAATATAAACAATAACAAGCCCTATTATCATTATCAATAACAATTTTGCGTGTGGTCGGGGGATATGTGGGTGTGTGCATTGCGTAGGAGGGGAAAAGAGATAGTTAGAGGGAAGGGAAGATTAGAGAGTGTTTCTTATGTGCGTGACGGTGTGTTGTGTGTATCAGTTTAGTACATGTAGTTACAATATCGCTCCTCCCGACATCCGGGTATGTGATTGTAAAACACGCACCGAGATGTGTGTGTTGCAGACTTCAATGTATGAAACCCTTGGTTTTTGGAGGTTGATAAAACCCCTTTTCGTTCACATACAGATGGTTCTTGGGAAAAATTAAGCGTGTTGAAGCTGAAAAAATGCTAAACCAATCTTTTAACCAAGTGGGGTCCTTTCTCATTCGAGACAGTGAAACCACTCCTGGGGATTTTTCACTGTCTGTGAAGGACCAAGACAGGGTCCGCCATTATCGTGTCCGTAGGCTTGAAGACGGTTCACTGTTTGTCACAAGGAGGAGTACGTTTCAAAATCTTCATGAGCTTGTAGATCATTACAAAATCGAAACTGACGGGCTTTGTTGCAAACTCTTGTATCCATGCCTGCAGGCTGAGAAGCCTCAGACAGCGGGGCTGTCAAGACAGGCCAACGAGGAGTGGGAGATAGAGAAGAAGCAGATCAAGCTGTTGAGGCGCCTTGGGGCGGGGCAGTTTGGTGAAGTGTGGGAGGGGCTTTGGAATGGGACGACCAGTGTGGCTGTCAAGACCCTCAAGCCTGGTACGATGTCTGTCGAGGAGTTTCTTCAAGAGGCCAGCATCATGAAGAGGCTTCGCCACCCGAAGCTGATCCAGCTGTACGCAGTGTGCACCAAGGAAGAGCCCATCTACATAGTGACAGAGCTGATGAAACACGGGAGCCTGCTGGAATACCTTAGAGGGGAGGGACGCGTATTGAAGATTGAGCAGCTGGTGGATGTAGCCGCACAGGTAGCATCAGGGATGAGCTATCTCGAACAGCAGAACTACATCCACCGCGACCTGGCCGCAAGAAACATCCTTGTGGGTGAACACGGCATATGCAAGGTGGCAGACTTTGGACTGGCCAGGGTCATCGATGAAGAGATCTACGAGGCACACACAGGAGCCAAATTCCCCATCAAGTGGACCGCCCCAGAAGCAGCAATGTACAACAGGTTCACCATAAAGTCAGACGTGTGGTCGTTTGGGGTTGTCCTTTATGAGATCATCACCTACGGTCGCTTCCCCTACCCTGGCATGACAAACCCAGAGGTCCTCGAGAAAATCCAACAGAATTACCGCATGCCATGTCCAGCCAATTGTCCCAAACAATTTCACGACATCATGCTTGACTGCTGGCGTGAAGACCCTGCCTCCCGTCCCACGTTTGAGACCTTGCAATGGCAATTGGAAGAGTTCTTTAATTCAGAGGGTTACCGTGATCCTGATGCCATACACTGAGAAACCATTGGGGTTTTTTTGTTTACATAACACACCTTAGCCTTTCTATTGCACAAGCACCATGGAATATTTGCTAATCCGTTTTTGTTCTTCTCTCATTTTATTTTATGTAGCTTATACAGATAGTAGTGTTTGCATTGTGTGAAAAACATGTGCAGTGTTTGTATTATATTTTGTTCGTTGTGGACATGCACATTTTGGCACACACATATATTACGTGTATTTATGAGTGTGCTGCAAAGTGTGTACATGGGCGTGTGTATTGTATGGAAATTATTTATATATTCTGATGTAAGCTGAGCGCAATGACAATCAATACAGTAATGATTACAATTTCAAATATTCACTGACAGTGAGGCATTTACATGCTCTTGGCTCAGGCTATGAATACCCTTAATGGGGCGGGGACATGTATTTATGCAATGAGTTAACCTTTTCCTATTCTCTCACCTTAGATGGTTCTTTGGACAAGTGAAGCGTGTCGATGCGGAGAAGCAGTTAATGATGCCATTCAACAACCTAGGCTCCTTCCTCATTAGGGACAGTGAGACTACACCCGGCGATTTTTCCCTCTCGGTGAGGGACATTGACCGCGTCCGTCACTACCGCATCAAGAAGCTAGAGAATGGCACCTACTTTGTCACCCGACGCCTCACCTTCCAGAGCATCCAGGAGCTGGTGGCATATTACACCCAGCAGGCCGATGGTCTGTGCGTCAACCTCAAGGGACCTTGTATGGTGATGGAGAAGCCTCAGACAGCGGGGCTATCGAAGCAGGCCAACGAGGAGTGGGAGATAGAGAAGAAGCAGATCAAGTTGTTGAGGCGCCTTGGGGCGGGGCAGTTTGGTGAAGTGTGGGAGGGGCTTTGGAATGGGACGACCAGTGTGGCTGTCAAGACCCTCAAGCCTGGTACGATGTCCATCGAGGAGTTTCTCGAAGAGGCCAGCATCATGAAGAGGCTTCGCCACCCGAAGCTGATCCAGCTGTACGCAGTGTGCACCAAGGAAGAGCCCATCTACATAGTGACAGAGCTGATGAAACACGGGAGCCTGCTGGAATACCTTAGAGGGGATGGGCGCTCGTTGAAGCTCCCTGACCTTGTAGACATGTGCTCACAGGTAGCGTCGGGGATGAGCTATCTCGAACAACAAAACTACATCCACCGCGACCTAGCCGCAAGAAACATCCTCGTGGGTGAGCACAAGATATGCAAGGTGGCAGACTTTGGACTGGCCAGGGTCATCGATGAAGAGATCTACGAGGCCAAACTGGGGGCAAAGTTCCCCATCAAGTGGACTGCCCCCGAGGCTGCAATGTACAGCAGGTTCACTATCAAGTCGGATGTGTGGTCGTTTGGAATAGTCCTCTACGAGGTGATCACATATGGCCGCTTCCCCTACCCTGGTATGACCAACGCACAAGTGCTGGAGCAGATCCAACAAAGCTATCGCATGCCACGCCCAATGGGATGTCCCGAGAAGCTTTATGCCATAATGATGGACTGCTGGCGCGAAGATCCTGCTTCAAGACCCACCTTTGAAACACTTTCTTGGCAGCTGGAGGAGTTCTTTACCACAGGGGATGATGCTGGGTACAAAGACATGGAGCGATGAACAGTCCAAGGGCATGGTAGTGATGGTGTTGTTACTTTGGTGTTTTCAATCATGTGTCACAATTTACACGATTTTGTACTTTTTTTCTTTCTGCATGTACCGTAGTGTACTATGTCCAGCAATGTATTATTTAATTTAATCATGCCGTGTGATAACCTTTATATATGTATTGTGTGTTGTATGTCTATGTCATAAATTTTCAGAAGTGATCTTCGTTTTTCCTTAACAACACTTGAAGATAACTTTACATATGGGTAAGGAGGCCGTTAGTCAAGTGGTAATGCTTACTGCGTGCTTGGTTAGCACACTACGGATGACTGGGTCTTGCTCAAGTGCTTTCAATGCCTCACCAATGGTGAACTTTCCTGTTGACTTGAGCAGGGCCAATGGCATGACCTGTATGAGAAAATACTTGTCTTTTGGGGGCAGTTTGAAGTTCACTTACACTTGTCCGGTGTGATGCGCTCTGTATGTGTTTTTCAACACTGTCTGTCAGCAATGATGCAGTTACATTGTCTGTCCTGTATATTGATGACAATACACATTTCAATGCCTCTTGTTTGCTCAGGCTGCTGAAGTCCTTAAAGGGGAGGGGGGGGGGAAGAACCATTGTGGTTGCTATGGGGATTATCTAATTACAGTCCTAACCACACTCACCTCCACTAACTTCACTGCTCTACAAAACAGCTTTTCGTTGCTAGGCAGCCAAATATGTTGCATTGATGACAGCCAAGTTACTTAACTGCACTACTACGGATGCCTCATACCTAAGATGAAGGTCTACCATCCTGTTGCGCAATACCTTTCCCTTGATGATGTGGGCACCTGTGCTCACTGCGTTCAGCACCCACTTGACTGCCATCTGGCTACTTAAAGCTTCCACACCTCCTCCCACCTCCTCCTGTTCCAATTCACATGACCAATAAGATGCTATGACTTCACGCGGAAGAACAACTCGCACACAATGGTTGAACATGGAGCCATCAACCTGAAAGGAACACACATCTCCATCATATGTACCTGACACACCCATCCCACCACACCCACCACACCCACTCCTCCACCACACCCATTCCACCCACTCTTCCATCACCACACCCATCCCACCCACTCCCTCCACCACACCCATCCCACCCACTCCCTCCACCACACCCATCCCACCCACTCCCTCTACCACACCCATCCCACCCACTCCCTCCACCACACCCATCCCACCCACTCCCTCCACCACACCCATCCCACCCACTCCCACCACCACACCCATCCCACCCACTCCTCCACCACACCCATCCCACCCCCTCCTCCACCACACCCATTCCTCCACACCACCCACTGCACACCTTTGGCAGTTCTCCTACACCAACCAGTACAGCTGCCTTGTGTGCATGAATGGCAGAACACAGGCTGGTCACCTCTGCTGCCACCTCTATAGCAGTGAATGAACACACAGTCAGACATCAGACACTTTGGATCCTCCCCCCTCCCCTCCCCTCCCCCAAAACACACACAAAAGCCATACTTGTGTCCACATCCTGTCTGCTAAGTACAAATATCACCAGATCCAGTGGGGTCAGGGTATGGAGGAAATGAGCTCTGAAGTGGCCCCAGCCAAGGGCCTGGTCTGAAAGCTACAAGGAACAAGTCCCCTGTGTGCACATGATCCAACACCTCTCACTGCCCTACCTCCTCATCTCCCTGCAAGCCCAGTTTTGCACCAAGAATGAAAGCTCTCACATCATCGTAGCCTGGAACAAAAGTGTTATGTGGTAGAGATTATGCTATGAGGCAGTGCTTAGGTGTGGGTTGGGAGGATGGGGTGTGGGTTGGGAGGATGGGGTATGGGTTGGGAGGATGGGGTATGGGTTGGGAGGATGGGGTGTGGGTTGGGAGGATGGGGTGAGGGTTGGGAGGATGGGGTGTGGGTTGGGAGGTTGGGGTGTGGGTTGGGAGGATGGGGTGTGGGTTGGGAGGATGAGGTGTGGGTTGGGAGGATGGGGTGTGGGTTGGGAGGATGGGGTGTGGGTTGGGAGGTTGGGGTGTGGGTTGGGAGGATGGGGTGTGGGTTGGGAGGATGAGGTGTGGGTTGGGAGGATGGGGTGTGGGTTGGGAGGATGGGGTGTGGGTTGGGATGATGGGGTATGGTTGGGAGGATGGGGTGTGGGTTGGGAGGATGGGGTGTGGGTTGGGAGGATGGGGTGTGGGTTGGGAGGATGGGGTGTGGGTTGGGAGGATGGGGTGTGGGTTGGGAGGATGGGGTGTGGGTTGGGAGGATGGGGTGTGGGTTGGGAGGATGAGGTGAGGGGTTACAATGGACGGTGGGACATTCCTACTCAATCCAGCAACTCCTTCATGCCTTCCTCCCTCCCTCCTCCCTCCCCTCCCTCCTCCCTCCCCTCACTCCTCCCTTCCGTTCACACTAACTGGCTCCATAGGTAGGTGGGCACTCAGAGGCGTCAATAAGTGCCAATATGCCAACAGTATTCACGCCCAAATAGTAAACATGTCCCCCTGCTGACAGACTGTGGACCCACAAAGAGAATGTTATTCTCACACAAGCACCCATACATCACAAGCACCCATACATCACATCCCCACCCCACATCACATCACATAATCACATCACCATACCACATCACCACACCACATCACATAACATCACCACACCCACCACACATCATCATATCACATCACATCACCATATCACATCACATCACCATATCACATCACATCACCATATCACATCACATCACCATATCACATCACATCACCATATCACATCACATCACCATATCACATCACATCACCATATCACATCACATCATCACCTGTTTCCAGCTAATTTCAACACAGCAGCAATGTCTTGACACTGCAGGTAGGTGTGGCCACATGTTACCTCATAGGAGAGCAGACACTCAGCCACACCTCTGGAGGGAAAGACACTGGACCAGTCATTCACATGTTTAATTCCAAATAATGCACATCAATGTGCCCCTGCACGTATACACCGCAGTTAATTGATGCCCAGACCAAAATAACCACACAGGCTTGTTCACACCATATATGGTCATCTCATTTGCAGCTTTCACAACAAACAATGAAGTTATAATTTCACTGGCATACAAAGTAAACAGCTCAAGTGCAACTGCCACACCCATCTCTTGCCTCACGCTGCCTCTTACAAGCACACACACCATCACCCTCACCTTACACACTCCACACCCACTCACATCTCCCTTAGGTGGTAGTGTTGCTGGTGTGCCCTCATCAAAATGGCTTCCAGAAGCATCTTGGTAGCAGAACCTGACTTCATCCTAGTGGAACCTGCTATTGCCTCAGGCTAAGGGGGAGGGGTGGGTGGGCGTGGTGAAGTAGGTGGAGGAGTTGGTGGGGGTAAGTAGGAGAGGGTGGGTGTATATGGTGGGAGTGAGAGGGTGGGTGTATATGGTGGGAGTGAGAAGGTGGGTGTATATGGTGGGAGTGAGAGGGTGAGTGAGAGGGTGGGTGTATATGGTGGGAGTGAGAGGGTGGGTGTATATGGTGGGAGTGAGAGGGTGGGTGGATATGGTGGGAGTGAGAGGGTGGGTGGATATGGTGGGAGTGGGAGGGTGGGTGGATATGGTGGGAGTGAGAGGGTGGGTGGATATGGTGGGAGTGGGAGGGTGGGTGGATATGGTGGGAGTGGGAGGGTGGGTGGATATGGTGGGAGTGAGAGGGTGGGTGGATATGGTGGGAGTGGGAGGGTGGGTGGATATGGTGAGAGTGGGAGGGTGGGTGGATATGGTAGGAGTGGGAGGGTGGGTGGATATAGTGGGTGGGTAGTGAGAGTGGGAGGGTGGGTGGATATGGTGGGAGTGGGAGGGTGGGTGGATATGGTGGGAGTGGGAGGGTGGGTGGATATGGTAGGAGTGGGAGGGTGGGTGGATATGGTGGGAGTGGGAGGGTGGGTGGATATGGTGGGAGTGGGAGGGTGGGTGGATATGAGTGTAGGGTATGTGGATATGAGTGTAGGGATATGTGGGAAGGTGGTTCAGGTATAAATCAAGGATGGTGTGGAGGTGGTTAAGGTTGAGGGTGTAAGAGGGTGTGGCCTTACCCCTACAACAGGGGTCAGCACATATGCCCTTCCTTCAGCTGCTTGCATAAGAAGTTGATCAACCACTGGGGACATGATGTCATGGTTATCGCAATCTCAAGAGGTTTAAGTCTATTTGCTTACCATCCTTGAAGGAGAGCTCTGAGCCAGGAGGTCTTGTAGTCCTTTATGGGATGGATGCTGTGTTAATACTGGGAAGGGAGTTATCGCTACCATAATTGTATTACCAGGAAATATGACTACTACGTGTATGGTTTATTGCATATGGTCTGGGGACCAGACACTCTTTACCTTGCCATAGAAGGAAGGTTGAAGCCCAGCAATACGGGTGTGCACTTTTCAGAGTGTTTGAGGCAGTAGTGAAGCTGGGCAGCTACAAAAGTTGCCTATGTGTGTGCATGTGCACATGTGTGTGTGTGCACATGTGTGTGTGTGTGCATGTGTGTGCATATATGTGTATATGTGTGCACATGTGTGTGTGTGCATGTGCACATGTGTATGTGTCATGTATATATGTGTATATGTGCACATGTGTGTACAAAGTTAGAAGCAGACATGAAAAGTGAATAGAAAAGGCAATGAAGAGGGAAGAGGAATGGAAGAGATAGAGAAAGGAATAGGTGGAAGGAGAAGGGAGGGAGAAGGGAGGAGGGAGAAGGGAGGGAGAAGGGAGGGAGAAGGGAGGAGAAGGGAGGGGAAGGGAGGGAGAAGGGAGGGAGAAGGGAGGGAGAAGGGAGGGGAAGGGGGGGGAAGGGAGGGGAAGGGAGGGAGAAAGAATTAGAGAGAGGTGGAGGGAGAGAAATGGAGAGGGCATCTACCGAGAGGCCACATGTGATGCCAATGTAAAGCACTTTCTTTTTTGTTCCAATGACCTGTTGGCAGTATACACATCACACAGCAGAGGAAGCAAAAGGACAGCAACCCCCCAAACTATAAGACCTGCCCCCCAAACTATAAGACCTGCCTGCTCAAGGGAGCAAATGCCTTCAGTCCAACTGTCTTCAAAAGCCTCGCGTGACTTTAGTAAGGACTGGTCCCCTCCAGAGATGATGTAATGGTAAAAGGGTCTAGTTATAAGTCGCTGACGAAACAATTCATCATTAAAGGTCTTCTGTAAATGGAGCAGTTAGGGAATGAAGCAGTTTAGAACGCAGGAATTCATACAAAAGTAAATAGTCTTCTTACCGCAGTCACAAAGGCAAGCCTTCCTGACGTGCCACACCCACTAAGTACAACTGCATTGTTCGCTGTATCCTGATCACGTGATACGTTCATGGATCTTGCACCACGTGTGTGGTACGTACCTTTAGAAACTGGACCACTGTATTAGACAAGCGATCCACAGTGTTAAGTACGTTGTCATCAAGGATGCCCTGCGTAACATGACATAATGCATTAGTGGCACGTGTGGGGCACCACGCCCACCTCCCAGTGTCCCCATCCTGCAAATAGCTGCGCATCCACCTGTCTCAATTGTCGAACGATGCCTGCATGCATTAGGGGGGGGGGGGGGGGGGGGGGGGGGGGGGGGGTCGTGAAGCACACGTGCGCATACGTTGTTTTTTTTTTCACTTGGTACTCAGTGTCGCAGATGGGTGACCACGTGATCGACGCTTACGTACCCAGCGGATTAGAAATGTCAATGTTCTCCGTGAGTTCGTTGGATCTCTCGGTGATGGGTTGATTGGATTCGCTTTGTTCAGTCAGCAAAGAATGGGGCCCCAAATGACTTGAAGCCATTTAGGGGCAATGAATAATATTGAACTGTTATTGTAGCGTGATACATACATGTACTGGTTATTGGGAAGTTAGTACTGCGCCATTTCCCGGCAGGGTGTGGGGCGTAGCCTATACTCTATATATGCCAATTGACAATATTGGGAGGTGGGTGTTTTAACTCAGTCTATTATAAAACTGGTCCCTTCTCAGTCCTTAAAGCCACCGCTTGTTTACGCCCATGACTTTTACCACATGATGGCCTAAAATGGCCGCAAGGTATCAATTTCAATTCTGTTTAGTAATTTACTAATCTACTTTATAGCATTTTGATTCGGAGCACTATAATTTGGTCGGCCAAGGTGGCTGCGGCCAATTATCGGTACATGGGCACAGATGGTTGGTCGTCAAGTTTGTGTACAGCTGACAACACCGCCCTGCCCTCTCTGATGCTCTCTCTGTGCACGTGAGCGTGCAATAGTACACC
>OX442421.1:8401668-8428969 GCA_949361645.1 Spongilla lacustris | reverse complement strand
TGACTAATAGGTCCAAGGGCAATATTTTTCTGCGGGTACTCATATGATAGTCATATCAATTAAGTCGTTATACACCCACAAGTGGTCGCAACAGAACCCAAGCAGTAGTAATCTGATTTAGGTGGAGCAACTTTGAAGTGTTGAATGAAATAACGAGTTATCGTAATTGCAAGTAAGAAAGTACTGATTTTGTCTCAAGGCTTGCAGTTATAAGCTAGCTCATAGATGCACCAATGTGAACCACGCCTCCGTGGGGCTATTCAGTATATAAAGGGACCATTCGGTACGTTGTTGTATACAGATCAGAAGTAACCATCCCCGAGAGTTCTGTGATGCTAAACGAGTGGTGCTTCCGAATACTGCTGCTGCTTCTATCATGTACGTACACGGGTCATGGCTTTGCGAGGTCACGTGTTTTTTTAACTGCATGATTCATGATTTTGCAAATGTCTGCTTTTTGCATGTATTCTTTTTTCTGCATGTGTGATATCTTTAATTTCCATTCAGTTGAAAATGCGTACGTAGCTGTGCGGGATATAAGGTTATCAGACCTAGCTCGTAACACTGATAAAATATTGCATTGATCTGCAGGTTTGTATTTCCTAGAAGGGAGGGTTCAGTTTCAGTATGCAAAGTTTGCCAGCATTGTACCAGCTTAGTACGACCAAAGTGATAGCTTCCTGTGAATTGGGAATTTTTAATTTTAATATTATTTTATTGATTTATTTATTTTGTGAACGTGAACAGTCCGACCGTTGGTGTCAGTTATAAAAAAGATTGGTAAAGAATTGTGTCACAGTTTTTTTTCTTTTCTTTTGTACAAGGAATTTTAGCTATACTGGTAGCACCAATAAATAAATAAATAAATGGTCTGAGAAAGACAATCAGCGGGCCACCACATGTTCTGACATCATCCACTAGCGCGGCAAATTAATGCTTTTGTGTGCTAAGACAAAACCACTTGTTAAATTAGCCCTTGTGGGGTTGTATTTCATTATTTCATAACAAACAACCAGCTGGCATACACTGTCTGCTGGTCATCGACCCGCCAGAGGTTATCGTCACTGAATATCTGCAAAGCAGCCCCGCCCTGCTTCAGACTAACATTCGGTTTGCGTGTTTCGAGGTGAGGAGACAAAGATAAGCTGTGTCCAGACCGTGCAGGTTCCGTCCCGCGGCAAACTGAATACACGCACACACATACGCACAACACGCGCAACACACACACATACACACACACATACACACACACACGCACACACACATACACACACACACGCACACACACACGCAAAAGGTGCCGCCAAATAGCACTACCCTTTCCTGCCCTCGAAGAGATGTCATTTGGCTCAAGGATGGCATGGTTCTGGACAGTGCCTCAAGCAAGTACAAGTTCGAGGCAGTGAAGAGACAGTTGGAGCTGCAGAACATCAGCGCTACAGACATGGGAGTGTACGAGTGTGCCTATCATCTCAAAAGCACGAACAAGGGCTCGGCTATGCTATGGAGTAAGCTATAATGTGTGACTCTCTAGTATGCATGCACACATTAGGCACATCCTATTATCTTTTCGTCTCCCCCCTTGCTCGAAATGCAGTTGCTCCGTATATTGTGTACGCACCTCTTAAGCAGTTGGTGCAACCCAGTGGAGACCAGGTTGTTGAATGCACAGCTAGCGGTGGGATTAGGTCTGTTAGATGGACGAAAGATGGACAACGTGTTGCAGTTTCCAATGGAACATTAGTTCAAGGTGCCTGCAGTATGCCTATATGTCCAAACATGCAGTCTTATATTGCTCTTTCCCTTGCGCTCCACAGCCTTTAGTAGCAGATATGATATCTTTCCCAACGGATCCCTTCACATTACAGCTGTAGAGGCATCAGATACAGGCTTGTATGGCTGCCTGGTCTACAACAAAGCTGGAAATGATAGTGCGACTATTGAATTAACCAATGAAGGTAGCTATTATGTAACAATTCCGCGATACAATTGATGTAATTAAACAGCTGTCATATGGTGTTTTGGCCTAGTATTTACAATGATAAAATTGAAGCGATTGTACATAGAGAAGGATGATGCATGTAACATGGCTGACAAAAGTGAATTGATGCCTTCCATAACAGCCATAGGCACAACAGAACACTGTGTCTCCATTGGTGACTATCGCTTTGGACCAGGTCCTGTCATTTCAATTGCACCAAAGCCAACATCTCCACCACTTCTGCCAGGTTTGAAACACAGAAAGCCGTGAGATTTCTCATTCATGTCACCTCCTTTATTTTAGCTCCTCCCACCATACAGACCACCTCTCCTAGATGTGTGCGGTCTATTGAAGGTTACAGTGTTATTCTTAACTGCACCACTTCTGGCCTGCCATATCCAACCACATGCTGGAAAAAGGATTCCACCACCATCACCAATGCTACAACCACACAGACAGGTGGGGCACACTTCAGGCAGCTGGATGATGGCTCCCTAATGATCAGTACCCTCCAACCTGGTGACCATGGAAATTATACGTGCCACGCCAGCAGTGGTATGGGTTCCACCAATCAGACCATAACCTTGTTGGTTCAGGCTGCTGGGAAGCTATGTGGCTTCAGTGGAAATAACACTGCCAATGGCTTCTCTGGGGCAGCAGGTGTTCGCAAAAAGCGAATCTATGATGGGCAAGTGGTTTCAGTTCCCAACCAGTGGCCATGGCAGGTGAGTAGCCCTGTCCATATTCGGAGGGGTGGTAGGTGCTTGGATGGGTGGGCTAAAGTGGTGTGGTCTTGCAGGTGATTTTGGAGTTCCCAATGCTTCAAACAAGCGAGGAGAGCCTCTGTGGGGGGGCTCTAATTAGACCAGACTGGGTGCTTACAGCTGCCCACTGCGTGCTGAACCTGAAGCCTTCTGATATACTGCTAAGGGCGGGAGTGTTCAATCGCTCCTCCCAGGAGGTGACACAGCAGGTACTCGCGATAAAGGCAATATACTTGCACCCCAAGGCTCAACTCTACTCAATCACCAACCCAATGTTTGACATTGCGCTGATTAAACTAGAGCCTCCAGCCCAGCTGACCCCTAGTGTGGGGCTGGTGTGCCTGCCTGCAGGCCCCCCACAGCCTCCTGTGAAGACCTTGTGCACAGTGGCTGGGTGGGGCCACCAGAGTGACAGCAGCACCGTGTCCCCAGACCTCCTGCGTGAAGCAACGGTGCCCCTGGTGTCCTCAAGGTGAGAGAGAGAGAGGGAGAGGGAGAGAGAGAGAGGGAGAGAGAGAGAGGGAGAGAGAGAGAGAGAGATTGAAGAAATACTCTTAGTCTGCTGAGTATTTATTTCTGTGCGTGTGAATGTCATTTTATAGCCAGTGCAGCAGTGCATACAAGCCGCGTCCTTTAAACAATCAGCTTTGTGCCGGGTATGCGGCGGGAGGCCCAGATGCATGCCAGAATGACAGTGGTGGTCCACTAGTATGCAAGCAGGGGACACGTTGGACTCAATACGGGATAGTAGCAAGTGGAGATGGTTGCGGAAAACCTAACAAATATGGTGTATACACCGATGTAACCAAGTTTACAGAGTGGATCAATACTACATGTGCAACAAACATATAGGCCTTGTATTTCCTTGTATTTCCTTTAGGTCACAGTTGAAAAGATATACCAATGTTTTTGATATCATGAGAAAAACAAATTGCACATATTTCATATGATGCAGGTGTGGATTTGGCTGGTGTTTGAAGCGTTGAATAGTTAGAAGTGAAAACTCGTTTTTTTTTTCTTTCTTAACTTGGATTTGACTTCAAACGTTTTGAGTGTGGGCGTGACCTGCCACTACCACCACCCCCACTACTAGAGCCACTGGTGCTAGGACCTGCATCATTGGTGCTGGGGCCTGCACGAACGACACACAAATAATGCGTTGTGACATCAAGGTAAATCTGAATACCAGCGGTGCTTCCCAAAGGTTGCTCCACCACAGCTGGGAGTTCGTGTTCCCAAGGCTGCGCACATTGTGGGCACTTGAGCACTTCTCTGTTGGGAGGTGTGTGTGTGTGTGTGTGTGTGGAGGGCCACAAGACAATATTAGCACATTTAGGTGAATATACCCATGCCTACTAACCTTCCCTTAGCTAGCCGAGAAGCGCAGTATGGATGAAGTTTGGTGTTGCACCCAAGTTTTCCACACAACTGTCCCTGAAAAACGAAACGTGCAGTCTAATAATATTGTGACTGACCATAAGGACTACAGCATTAGTAACCTTGACAACAGGATCCTTACACGAGGCACAGTCAGTAACAACACCATCTCCAAACATCTCTTTAAGAAAGGGTCTCAGTTCAAGCAGAAATCTTGGGCCTGGGGAGTATACCCCTTCTGCCTAGTGAGAAAGATAGGGAGCAAAGTTGCTCCCGCGCAATTTAACGGTTGCTGAGAAAACCACATGTACACCAATGGTGGCTAATTAGAAGTGCCGGAACCTCGTGAAGCCAGTTGTCGAACACCAAAATATCGAGGAACTCTTGCGCAGCTTTCTGGCTCAGCTTGCGCTCCAGCGTTGCCGCCATGTGCAGAAGCGTCATGCTATCCACGCTTCCTTCCCCTTCCAGTACAAAGTATTCCATCTGAAGAAGTTTGCACACGCCGAAGTCGGTAAGAATAGAAACAACGGGGAATAAACAGAAATAACACACACCGCCTTTCTGAAGAACTCCAATTCTGCTAGCGTGTAAGTCGTGGCAAGCTTGGAGGCTGCGTCTTGTGCTCTGTTGACCACACCTACCCACTTTTCACCGCTGCTTTCCATTCGGACGGTCGCCAGCTCCAAACTCAACGGCTTTAGGCGTTTGTTTATAGTGGACACGAACGCTGAAAAGTCCTGTGTCTCTGTGGACAGATCCGTATTTTCACAAATTAGCCCGCTGTGAGCAGCACCTGGCTGGCTACTCGCACCGTGCGATGGCGATGCTGCTTCCGCGGCTTGCCGATATATTTCTCTTGCCGATTCTTCAGTAACTGCTCCACGGCTTAACATTCCCTGCAGGAATGACCTGTGAGTGTCCGTAATTGTGGCCATTATAGTTGGCTAGCGCGCTTTCCGAGAATGATTTTAAAAATATAACCCGAACCGGGGAGGAGGGTCACGGATTAGTTCGCTGAGCTGCATGCAAGCATGAAATATAAATTTAAAACAAGTTAAAATAAAATAAAAGAGACGGATTCAAAGTTAAGAGGCTGTATGGAATGTCGTTTAAGAATATTTCTGAACCATGGTATTCTGATTTACATGGAATCTCAGCTCCGTGGATCGGAGCGAACGGTCACGCGACATTGGTATCTACTACCGGAACGTTGCAATAGTCAAACGCACGCAAATACAAAACCATTTAAAAATCGTACATAACGAATGGCCTTTTGGCGCGTAAACAGAATTACAATACAGTTTATCAGTCCTGCTTAACAGCTGCATAGATGGAGCGAATAAAAAAGTAAGTGGCATAGAAGCCAATGGTTCCCGTTAGCAGCCAAAACGTGATCACCATCAAGAGGGTGTAGCTGAAATACACCAGAGTGGGAACAAAATCTTCAATCCCAAGCTGATGGGAGGAGATACCAACAGGCAGAGGAGGAGGGTTCAGAGAACACAGTCAATTAGAAAGCCTCAACCCCCTCCTCCCCCTCCCAAACCTTTGTATAGTAGTACACTATGGAGTAGCCCAACACATAATATGCGGCAGAGCCTGAGATGAAGAATGACCTCCACCACCATTGGTAGTCCTAAAATGGGGGGGGGTGGGGGTGGGGAGGGGAGAATATTGGTGTGTGTGTGTGTGGGGGGGGGGGGGGGGGGGGGGGGGGGAAGGAGGAGTGAAAAGTGGGTTACCACCCCACCATAAATGTCACCATACCTCGCCACAGAGTTGGAAATAAGTCATCACTATGGCCACCTCAGAACAGGCAATGATGAGAATGACGAAGACGATGAAAAGAAATCCAAAGAGATAGTAGAACTGATTCTCCCAAATGGCCTGGCAGTTGTTAGGACAAAATCATTAATGAGTACTAATTGACTCCCATCAATGCCTTTTCATTAATAGTGCATAACCACTTGCATGACTTACAGTGAAAATAAAGAAGAGCTCGACAAACACAGCCCCAAATGGAAGGATTCCGGCAATCAAAGAGCTGAATGGGGAAGAGTAACAGTAAAGCCACACCCACAGCACTGTCCACTCCCTCATCACCTGAACACGGGGTGCAGATACCAAAGCTGGTCAGGTATCTGGCGTGGAATCTGATTGGTGCGAACTGGGTGCTCATAAGGCTGCTTGCGAAATCCAAAATAAAAGCCACAGAAGACAAGAGGGAAGGATATCCCGAACCACATGCAGAGGAGAGCCAGCATAGTTGTGAATGGCACCTTATTTCAAAAATAAAATAAATAAATGGGCTGAGTATCATGACAAAACATACACCACTGGAGTAACTCACAGCACCGGAGGAATGCTTCCCCCAGATAAAGAAATTAACTAGGAAGCTGGTACCGAACACAATAGTTGGGTAGAAAAGTGCTGTCTGTGATGGGAGTGAAGATGGGGAAGTGAAGAGGGGGGAAGGATGGAGAGAAACACAGATGAGTACGAAGCAGGAAAAACTAACCAAAGCAGCAGCTTTCTTCCAGTTGGTACCCTTCAGTGTGCGGTACATCCTTGCAGCATGATAGCCTGCCACCACACTGAGAACACAAAGTAGCTCATGAGAAGTTTTGTTTTTTGTTTTTTGGTTTAACCCCTTACCCCATGAACATGAACAACACAATTGCAGCTGTCATTAGGGCCCCACGATTGGCAGGAGATAACATTCCAAACATTGCAAACACTTCAGGGAAGGAGAATGGTTGTCAACGATGCATGCACACACGTATACGCACACATCACTAACCTATTACCGTAGAGTACCGCAAGATATCCCCCCCCTCCGCCCCCACCAAAAAAAAAAAGGCCCGTGTTTAAACGAGCGTATCGACGTAATCATGAACGCAGCTGCTTGCTATTCTTTAAAATCCTGTTGGAGTACCACTTCTTTCCTGATATGTTGACACAGGTATACAGAAGCGTTAACAAGTACGAAGATACGCTCGTTTAAACACGGGCCTTTTTTTTTTGGTGGGGGCGGAGGGGGGGGGGGGGGGGATATCTCGCGGTACTTTACGGTACACACACATCACTAACCTATCACAATCACACATATACACACATCACTAACCTAGATTACAATCACACGTATACACACACATCACTAACCTATTACAATCAGCACCATACAGAATATCTGTATGCCGGACCCAAGATTAGCCACAAGCAAGGTGGGGTGGACAGGGGGCCTGAAGACATCTCCATGAACCAGCTTCCACCCTGTCTCCTCTACGGCTTCATCCTGCCCACACGATACAGTGAGCGGGACAGTCCCCCCTCCCCAGACCCTACACGGGTTGCCCTTACCACTTCATCATCCTTATTGTAGCGAGCTATGTCCCTTCGTAGCGTTCTGATAATGATCAAAGCGAGGACACCTGTTTTGTGTGTGTGTGTGTGTGTGTGTGTGTGTGTGTGTGTGTGTGTGTGTGTGTGCGTGTTGAGGTAATGGGCAGTGGTATTACAGCAACAAATAAATTGTGACAAGTGAAGATGATGGCAAACAGTGGTGATGGAACAGATGCATGTATGTGTGTGGCAGTGGTGATGTATGTGTGCATGTGTGTGTGGTGATGTATGTGTGCATGTGTGTGTGGTGATGTATGTGTGCATGTGTGTGTGGTGATGTATGTGTGCATGTGTGTGTGGTGATGTGTGTGCATGTGTGTGTGGTGATGTGTGTGCATGTGTGTGTGGTGATGTGTGTGCATGTGTGTGGTGATGTGTGTGCATGTGTGTGTGGTGATGTGTGTGCATGTGTGTGTGGTGATGTGTGCATGTGTGTGACAGTGGTGATGTATGTGTGTGTGTGGTGATGTGTGTGTGACAGTGGTGATGGAACAGATGAATGCATGTATGTGTGGTGATGTGTGCATGTGTGTGACAGTGGTGATGTATGTGTGTGTGTGGTGATGTGTGTGTGACAGTGGTGATGGAACAGATGAATGCATGTATGTGTGGTGATGTGTGCATGTGTGTGACAGTGGTGATGTATGTGTGTGTGTGGTGATGTGTGTGTGTGACAGTGGTGATGTATGTGTGTGTGGTGATGTGTGTGTGACAGTGGTGATGGAACAGATGAATGCATGTATGTGTGGTGATGTGTGCATGTGTGTGACAGTGGTGATGTATGTGTGTGTGTGGTGATGTGTGTGTGTGACAGTGGTGATGGAACAGATGAATGCATGTATGTGTGTGCATATGGTAGCGAAAGCAGTGGTGAAAAGACATACCAGCTAACATTCAACAGAACCATACCAGATAGGAAGAAGACGATAGCGATGGAGTTACAGATGGCAAACCAGTGGATCTGGGTGTCACTCATATGCAGGTAAGTATCCCAGCGTGAGGCCCATGCAATGTCACTCTTCTCCCATTGGACGCTGTAACTAAAAGCCACAGCTGCAGGAGCTGTGTATATATATGTGTGTGTGTGTGTGCACAGCCACGGTAGCAATCAGATGTGCAACTGACTGTCTTTCTTCAGCTCCATGACGTTTGGATCATTCCCAATGGTACATTCCTTGGTGTTGCCCTCTGCCTCCTGAAAGGACTTCTTATCCTGCCCAACACTTCTAGGGTCAACCTCAAACCCAACGATCCTGTAAAAATATCCCTCTGGCCTACACACACACACACACACACACACACACACACACACACACACACACACACACACACACACACACACACACACACACACACACACACACACACACACACACACACACACACACACACCACACATGCACGCACACATACACACATGCACACACATACACATACAAACACACAGAAGTAGTAGATAGCATGTGAAATTGCTGTCCTATTCGAACCCTAAACTTCAAACCTCTGGATTGGGTGATACTTGATGACCAGGTTAAGATGGTTGTTCAGGAACACACTTCGCTCAAACAAAAAACCCAGTTTGAACCCATCTTCGTACTGAAGTTCATTGGTTTTCAGGTTCCGAAACACGGTAGCTGCAGGAAGGTTATCCACCAGCCTAGGGGAGGAATTACAGAAAAGAACTTCAGACTTGAGTGGCCAATGTCCCCCACCCCCACTCACATGTGTACAGTATAGTCATGTTCAATTTTTTCTATGAACTGGTTGACCTCTTTTGCTGTCAGAGACCTCTTGCACACAATCTTACAGCGAGAAGCGTCCAACAGGTGCAACTGACGAGATGAATAATCAGTACAAAGTAAATAAATAATTGTTTCCAGTTGAAGCCCATCACCAGGTAAGGTGTCGTAACAATCCGATCTCCACGCAGAACTTCACCTGCAAATCACAGGGGAGGAGGGTGGATGGTTACAATAGGCCTACGAACGACGCCAAAGCACCTAAATTAAGTGACTTGTAACGTTTCTCCCCTTCTGGAGGACAGAACGGCAAAGTGTAATAGTCGTACGGTAGCTGCGTTTTCATGCTTGTCATAGATACAGCCTAGCGGTGGAACTGTTAAAAAAAACACGCACACACTTCACAACAAAACAGAGCCCACTTTTATATCAAGCAGATCTCCCTGCTTGTATTCCGTTGGTGCTACGCCTGGAACATAGAATGCGCTTCCTACATTCCACTGTAGTGCGAGCACAGCCCATAACAAACGCAGGCAATGCAGCGGTCTTTGAAGCACCATCACCCGCGCTATCTCGCTCGGATTTGCGATCAGTAAATATTTCGTTCAATCGAATATTTAGACACAACAGTAAGTACTGTACAAGTACATAAAAAAAAGTGTGCGCGTGCATTGTGTGTGTGTGCGTGTGCAGGTATTTATACGAGCAGATGCCCTGGTTTTTTCCCTGGCCATGCTTCCTTCGCATATTTCTTCTTGCGAGGCCCAGACTCAGAGAACACTGTAGGTGTAGTTGAAGCCACCTCCTGCATGGTGTTTGCCCATAAACTTGCATTTGGAACAGCCACATGTGACTCAAATGCATCCAGAGGGTTTTCAACAGGAGGAGCTGTAGAGTAGAGAATGAAGAACGCACGAGTATTGTGTGTGTGTGTGTGTGTGTGTGTGTGTGTGTGTGTGTGTGTGTGTGTGTGTGTGTGTGTGTAATCAATGCACTGTACCAGCAGATATGGTCTTGGTAAACAGAGAAGAATTAAGACTGAATGTCCGAAAAGAGGAGGGAGAGGTAATGAGCTGGTCCGTCGCATTGGCGGTCGGAGAGCTGAGAGGCTGCGTGAAGGGGAGGAGCTTGGTGGGGCTGACAGGCACCTGTGACTCGCCCATGTTTAACCGTTTTTTCTGGAATGGGGGGGAAACATCAGAACATCAGCCACGATGCCAGCACTGGTGTATTTTAGGGAGATCCCACCTTTGCAGGAATCACAGTTGTTTGGATCATATTCCTGAATCTACCAATGGATGGATCAACGTCCTCTGAAGTATCACAAGTGATAGGTTATGCCACGAAACCATCCTCCACAAAAAATAAAAGATTTTAAAACATACCAGGATTAATAATCTCTTCCTCATCAGCAAAGCTTATTGCTTGAGACCTGAACTTTCGCTTCCGTGGTTTCTCATTCTCCTGGATGCCCACCATCGATATCTGTCTGTTGTGCGCTGTGTTATACTGGGTCAGATCCTATGGCACCATAGGGAGGAGGATAGTGGGGGTGGGGTTTATTGTGGTGTTGGTAGATGTAGCGTTTTGAGGGGGACACATACATCAACCTCAGTATCCAACTCAGGGAGACCCAGGAGAGCACCCCCCTCCCCTTCCACAACAGTACTTCCATCCTCCCCAACGGTGACCATTACTTGTGGTGGCCTTTCCCTTTAAGAAGGACAATGACAATTCACAAATTCGTTTTGTTGTTGTTGTTGTTGCCAACTTACCTCAGTGTGTAATATCGACTGGAGGCACCAAACCTGATTGTTGTATCAATTGGCAGTTGCGTCGGTTTTTGGGGTTCTAGCCGCATCGTTCCAATGAAAGTGCCGTGAGCTATTAGGTAAAACAGAGTGTTAGCGTTCTACGCTAAAGAGGCTAGACTCACTGCTGCCTAAGTCGATGAGAAATACTCGAGACAGTTGTTTGTGGTACACTAAAGCTGCGTGTTGCCTAGAACAGCTGTCATGTTGCAGGAAAAAGTCGCACGAGTCTTTGTTACGCCCAAAGATGTAGCAACTTTTCTCATCAATCAACAATTTCTGGGCACAAAACGCATATGCATGGTGCAAATAAGGTAGTATGAGCCAGATGAAGGTACCTGCATCACTGTGCCATCCTTTAGTATGTCCAGATGTAGTCCAGGAGGAGGTTTACCGGCCCTATAGTTGCGAGAGTCAATGGTGCATGAACAAAATCGAAATATAGCTCACCATGATGGTACCTTAAAGTCACCAGAAGATGTCATTGTCAAGCCATGTCCCTTTACCGATAGATTCCAAATAATGCCGTTCTACAACTCGGGATATTAATTTTAGTTTTTGCCGTTAAATTTATGCGTGCAACATACGGTATTTATACGGCGGCGCGGCACTGCACCACTGCTTTTAACCGTATCAACCAAAGTCTGAGGGGCAGATACATGCGACAGCCGCCTCTTAGTCACTTCTAACACTTATCCTAGGCGGCGAATGTTCTCAATTCTATAATTGCATTTACAATATCCAGGGATCTAAACGTGACTGGGTTTAAAAGCGCTATATGAGCGCAAATTAAAGGCGTGGCCAGCACGCCGCACCCAATAATATTGCTGGGACTTGCCCGGACTTCCCTTCATCATTTCTTTGATCCGATATCACCTGTTAGAGGGCAATTAAATTTTAATATGGTTCGCGTTTTATTTATTGGCTCTGGAGCAGTGAACTTCGGAGGGGCGGAAGGGCCCTGGGACCATTCGAGGAGGTTAGAAGCCTTGGACGATGTACAAGTGGTAGCTATAGCGGACCCGGACCTGAGCAGAGCTGCCTCCGTCCTGGAGCGCAAGCTGAACGGTTCGCGAGCGGCGATGTATGCCGATTGCAAACTCTACGCATCGTACTTGGATGCTCTTGAGGCTTCTAACCCTGACGTGGCCTTCATTGGTAAGAAACGTACTAATTGCGCGTGCGCGCGTACTTTTGATTTGGTCCCTTCATTTATTTTGCATAGGCGTTCCTCCCTTTTGCCACGGTGCTTTGGTATCTCCTCTGGACATAGAACTTCAATGCCTTGAGAAAGGAGTGCATATATTCATTGAGAAACCAATTTCGGTACAAGCTCCCGAAGTGCTGACCAAATACGTGGAGGCAACGGAGCAGGTGCGGAGGGAGAAAGGGCTGGTGGCGAGTGTGGGGTACATGTTCAGATACCACCCGGCGGTGGAAAAGATACGGCAGATACTGGGAGAGCGCGGCGGAAAGATACTTTGCATAAACGCTCGTTACAACTGCGCGTACTCTGAGCTGGACCACCCGTTTTGGTGGGACGCGAGGAAGTCCGGAGGTCCTATTGTGGAACAGGCGACCCACTTCTGCGACCTGATGCGCTGGCTTGGCGGTGAAGTTCAAGTGGCCACTTTGGCAGCCGTCTCCGTTCCCGCCAGCGATACTCCGGGGACAGTGGGATACTTAAGCAAGGTTCCGGCGGTAGTGAAAGAAGGGAACATCGCCCCCCAGTATCGCGTCCCTCGCGTGACCACCTGCCACTGGCTATTCGAGGAGGGAGGGGTAGGCACACTCACTCACGCAGTAGCGCTGCAAGGGAAGCGGTACGAAGCCCAAATCGACATATGGGCAGACGGCCTGAGAATCCGATTGGAGGACCTATACTTTCCAGAGTGTAAGCTGCACGTGCGCACAGGTAAGCATGAAACCAAGGCTTTTATGGGAGGGGAGGGGCTGGTGGAAACTAATTGTAATAACCCCTTTCAAAAATACAGGGGAGACACACCAAGATACTGTCTACTCTTTCCCTGATGCGGACCCGTACATGGAAGAAATACGGACCTTTCTTGACGCTGTGAGGAATAGAGACAGTAGTGCAATCCGGTCGTCATACAGCGACGCCCTGCAAACATACCAGCTGTCATGGGCTGTGAGAAGGGCTAGCGAGAAGTACTCAACCAGCAGTGTGTAGTTGTTAACCAGATTTATAAGTAGAGTTTGCAACAATCAATAGTACCCCCCCCCCCCCCCCCCCCCCCCCCCCCCGTATGTGCTATGAACAATCACACCTCATAATCCTACGCTACACATAGTATCACTATTATTATTATTATTATTATAATTACTTGAACTCACCCACCCACCATTCCAGGTTCTTCTTAACATTGATAATTATAAATAAATAAATAGATATCCACACCATACTATAAGGCTTCATACGGTTGCCTTAGACTTTATGTCCCAATATGTTTGGCTCTGCATTTCAACCAGCCGGGAGATTGTCCTGTCAAAAGCAAACACCTCCTCCTCCCCAGTGAAGATACTGGCTTGAGCGTTTGCAGTGTTCTAGGAAACAATACATTATGTTTAAACACACACACACCCACAAACACACACACACACATGCACACACACACACACGCACACACACACGCACACACACACACACACACACACACACACACACAACACACACACATGCACAAACACTAATGATATTTTATTATTGTCACAGCTATGTGAATGCCTGTCAATCAGGCATGTGATTTTTTTGGTTGTTTTTTTGTGTTTTTTTTTTGCATTTTGCAGAGTTCCCATATATGGTATAGGTCCTCGAAAATGTGTTTGTACACAGTATACGAGGGCACACATACCAACCCCCATGTGTACGAGGGCACACATACCAACCACCATGTGTACGAGGGCACACATACCAACCACCATGTGTACGAGGGCACACATACAAACCCCCATGTGTACGAGGGCACACATACCAACCACCATGTATACGAGGGCACACATACCAACCACCATGTGTACGAGGGCACACATACAAACCCCCATGTGTACGAGGGCACACATACCAACCCCCATGTGTACGAGGGCACACATACCAACCCCCATGTGTACGAGGGCACACATACCAACCACCATGTATACGAGGGCACACATACCAACCCCCATGTATACGAGGGCACACATACCAACCACCATGTGTATGAGGGCACACATACCAACCCCCATGTGTACGAGGGCACACATACCAACCACCATGTGTATGAGGGCACACATACCAACCCCCATGTGTACGAGGGCACACATACCAACCCTCATGTGTCACACATACCAACCCTCATGTGTACGAGGGCACACATACCAACCACCATGTGTACGAGGACACACATACCAACCCTCATGTGTACGAGGGCACACATACCAACCCCCATGTGTACGAGGGCACACATCCCAACCACCATGTGTACGAGGGCACACACATACCAACCACCATGTGTACGAGGATGTACTCACTTTGACGATACCCAGGTCGTCCATTAGCTCGTGGTTGTGTGTGTGTTCTACGTTAGGTCTGAACAGGTCCTGTGGTGGAACCTCAGCTGAGCAGACAACCTTCACCTTTAAGTGGGTGTAGTATGTGTGCATGTGTGTGTATATGCGTGTGTGTGTGTGTATATGTGTGTATGTGTGCATGTGTATATGCATGTATGTGTGTGTGTATATGTGTTATGCGTGTATGTGTGTATGTGTGTGTTATGCGTGTATGTGTGTGTGTGTGTACGGGTGCATTCATGCATGTGTGTGTAATGTGTGTATGTGTGTGCATGTGTGTATGGGTGCATGTGTGTACGGGTGCATTCATGCAGGTGTATGTTTAACGTGTGAGTTGCATTTGCATTTAAGTGTGTATGGTGTGATGTATATGTTTTTTGCATGTGTGTGTGTGTGTGTGCGTGCATGCAGAAGTGTGTGTGAATGACAACCACACTCACACTACTATCTATATACCTTTAGGTCGTACATTGTGTCCACCAGGGTTATGAAGCGTCTTGCTTCAGTACGGGTGGCGAGTGTCATGTGAGGAATGTCCTGAATGAAGAGGACGTCAAAGTTCCTGCATATCTCAAGGTAGTCGACAGCACTCAGAGGCTACAAACAACAGCCATGTGGATGATGGCGATCAAGGGTCCCCAGCCCTACCTTACCTGGTTACAAAGGTCAGCAAAGGTAAAGAATGCAAGTCGGTCACGGGTTCTTGGAATGTGCAGCTTCCGACCAAGAAATTCCAGTGTCCTTGAACTCAAGATACCCGCACCTCCGGATGGCATTGCGTTGAATGTAGTGCTCAACTTTTTGTTAGCTTCAGGGGAGTTAGGCCTGCAAGAAGGATTGCATCACAACATGCAAAGAGGATTGCATCACAACATGCAAGGAGGATTACATCACAACATGCAAGGAGGATTACATCACAACATGCAAGGAGGATTACATCACAACATGCAAGGAGGATTGCATCACAACATGGCAGTTAGCCACAGTAAGAAGGAAAAGGAAAGTTACAGTTGAGAAGAAGGGGGGCAGGTGGAGATGGAATGGAAGGGATGGGGATGGAGTGGAATGGGGGCAGGTGGAGATGGAATGGAAGGGATGGGGATGGAGTGGAATGGGGGCAGGTGGAGATGGAGTGGAATGGGGCAGGTGGAGATGGAATGGAAGGGATGGGGATGGAGTGGAATGGGGGCAGGTGGAGATGGAGTGGAATGGGGCAGATGGAGATGGAATGGAAGGGATGGGGATGGAGTGAAATGGGGGCAGGTGGAGATGGAATGGAAGGGATGGGGTGGAGTGGAATGGGGGCAGGTGGAGATGGAATGGAAGGGATGGGATGGAGTGGAATGGGGGCAGGTGGAGATGGAATGGAAGGGATGAAGGCAGGTGGAGATGGAATGGAAGGGATGGGGATGGAGTGGAATGGGGGCAGGGTGGAGATGGAGTGGAGAGGGATGGGGAGAGTGGGGGCAGGGAGGAGAGGGATGGGGATGGGGGTGCTTACGATATGTACACATCTCCAGCAGTGGCTAGCACCATCTGTCTGTAGTCCACCCCAGAGTTTAACTGGACCACCGCACAGTGTTGCTAGGGGAAGAGTGGCTCAAACGTTGAAGCACTAACAACAGTGAGACCTGCTTGCCTTCAAAATCTTTATGAATGGCAGGAAATTGCTCCTCTGTAAACCATTCTTGTACAGATCTGGCAAATACGTACATATACATCATTTGTTTGTTGCAACACACACATGGTTGTAGGATTAACCAACCATCTGGTTGCCTGTTTGAGGTTGCCACAACGACAACTCCACTCTCAAACAGCACTTCAAACAAGCGGCGAAGGATCATAGCATCTGCTATGTCAGTGACCTGCAGATCAGTGGAAGAAGGGGCAAGGTCGAGGGAGGAAGGGAATGGAGCAAGGTCGAGGGAGGAAGGGAGAAGGAAGGGAGTTGGGGCAAGGTCGAGGGAGGAAGGGAGAAGGAAGGGAGATGGGGCAAGGTCGAGGGAGGAAGGGAGATGGGGCAAGGTCGAGGGAGGAAGGGAGATGGGGCAAGGTCGAGGGAGGAAGGGAGATGGGGCAAGGTCGAGGGAGGAAGGGAGATGGGGCAAGGTCGAGGGAGGAAGGGAGATGGGGCAAGGTCGAGGGAGGAAGGGAGATGGGGCAAGGTCGAGGGAGGAAGGGAGATGGGGCAAGGTCGAGGGAGGAAGGGAGATGGGGCAAGGTCGAGGGAGGAAGGGAGATGGGGCAAGGTCGAGGGAGGAAGGGAGAAGGGGCAAGGTCGAGGGAGGAAGGGAGATGGGGCAAGGTCAAGCATATCACACAACCTTACATGTATGGCTCACTTGAAACTCATCAAAACAAAGCAGATGGGAGTCCTGTGCAATACCCAGTGCAACAGGCGCTATTGGGTCGTAGGCGTGTATCTTTGAGCCCCTCTCTGCGTAGTTATGTTTGAATTGGTGAATCCCTGAAAAGAAGAAGGGATGCAATTAATGATGAAAAGTTTACGTTTGAGGTATTTACTCTGATGAACGTCCAGCATGAACTCGTGGAAGTGGGTGCGCCTTTTCTTGCGCGTAGCAACAGCAGTATTATAGAACAGGTCCATAAGCATAGTCTTGCCTCCACCTAGCCGTTAGATGGTACCGCTCAACATTAATTATTCTTTGCTTCTGGGCCACTCACCCACCCCGCCATATATGTACACGCCCGCTACGGTCGCATGCTGATTTCGTGAGGGAGCAGCAGTAATCTGGGGGTGATGCTTTCAAATTCGAGACAGCGAAAGTAACAAGACATACCCATTTCCAAGAACTACGATGTTTTACAGGTGGTTCATACCCTGTAAGTGTATCTTGAAGTTTCTGCAGTCTGTCTACGGCACTGGACTGGTACGGGTTGAACTGAAGCTTGCCACCTTTTACCAATTCATTGTACTCTGCTCTAATCCCGCCGTGAGAGTATCTCACTCGTGGACATCTGGTTCCAGCCCGATAACGGACCGTAGCGTTCGAGACATTACAACCACAGCGCAAAACCCCGAAACGCAAAGTCATCAACCCAGTCATTCTTTTTAAAGCACATCACATTACAATGCAATTCATAAATGTTGTTATGCTTTTGCTTCCAGGCGTCGGTCTCGTTCTTCGGCAATGGTCAAACGAACACCCTTCTGCTTTGGAACTGATATCAGAGCCTTGTTCCCCTTTCCAATGACAAACACATTCGTCAGACGCGTAGCAAAGCTGTGCCCCACAGCGTCCTTCAAGTGCACGATGTCGAACGATCCTGGGTGTCTTTCCCGGCTTGTGATGACACCAATTCGTCCCAAGTTTCTTCCCCCTGTGACCATGGCCAGATTCCCGACATCGAACTTGATGAAGTCGGTCATTTTGCCAGTTGCAATGTCGATCTTGATCGTATCATAAACCTTCACCAGAGGATCCGGGTATCGCAACGTACGACCATCATGAGTTGCACAGTACGGAACACTTCTAAGGCCAAGTTGCACTCGCCTGACTCGGGCCAGCTTGTACTACGATTAATTGGGACATGGACTAGGATTCACTCCAGGAAAGCGCCACCTACCTTGGCCTCCTCAGCGCTTATGCGGTGTACTGTGAATCTACCCTTCACATCGTAAAGAATACGGAAGTTCTCCGATGTCTTCTCGATAGATATTACATCTGTAAGGGAGTAAACCGTTCGTTACAAACCGGTAGACGCACACTACACATACACAAAAAGTAGTTTTTCTGCTCAGTCCGCTAGTTATGTCGTCACGAAAGGCAACTAGTCAATGACTGATGCCATCGGAGATTAAGCCTTTTGCCATCACTGCAGACTACGCAACAACCTCGCAGTACAGCGGACTTACCCATGAGACCAGCAGGGAAGGTAGGATCCGTGCGAACCTTGCCATCAACCTTGATCAACCTCTGCTTCACAATGCGCTTGACTTCGTTCCCATTCAGGGCATACTTCAACCTGTTTCTAAGGAACACGACCAAAGGAATGCTCTCCCTAAATTTGTGTGGTCCAGGTGATGGTTTTGGTGCCTAGCGTATAGTAGCAGTGTGTCTGCAGTGACTGCATACAGTTACATTAAATGTAATGATGTGCTCACGTATTTTCCGGATAGCTTGTCTAGCATCCATTGTTTTGGGGCATTAAGCCGCTTCAGGTGCTTCTTGGGTCCTCGCTGCAAAAAGAACGGCACACGCAACGCTTGAAGTCACTGATATAGCCTCGAGTAGGCAGATGTCTGGTCAGTATGCTGGATTTCTAACGTCACTCACCATGGCGTGGACGGGGCTTTGGAGAGAAAGGGCTCAATTACCGCGCATGCGCAAGTAAATACCCCCATGTGCTGTTAATCACATTCATTTGATGCTATCCCCGCCTTTCGGGGGGAGTGAATTTCTCACGAGATAAATGCATTGCAATAAATGAGAGTTAGTTTGGCGGTTCGTCAATGTAAACTGGAAGGCTGTGGGTGGATACAGAGGCAGAGGGATCATCCATGATCAGTGTAATGTCATGGCTGGTTGATGGTATAATGTTGCTCTTGTGTTCAGCTTTACGCTTCTCGCGCTGCCTTCTATTGCAAAACCAAGTTTGAACATAGCCTTTATCCAAACCAATCGCCTCAGAAATAGTTAAAATCTCACTGGGTAGTGGCTTGTTGCAGGTTTTGAAGTACACTTCAAGCTTCTCCTTCGAGAGTTGATCAATGGAAGTGCGTGGCCTTTTTCTATCTGCGTGTAACTGTTCTAAGTCGGTCTTGTTCAGAGTAGCTTGCAGCCAGGACTGGATTGTTGGTTGAAACTTTCGGACCATATTGAGTGGCATTTTTCCTGACTCAAAACTAGACACGGTGCTGCCACCAAAGACTGTGTGGCAAAGACGACCAAGCTGTCTTCCAACATCTGCGTGAGAGTATGCCAGGGCAGTTCTTGACTGCAAAAGCTGAGTGGCAACCTTTTGGTACTTGGACTGTTCATCCTCATCCAATGTGCTTGATGATGAATTGGAGTGACTTGATGACGGGCTGTTGTGGCTTGATGAGGGGTCGGATGAGGTGTGAGGGGATGGTAACGGAGGAGCGACTGTGGTGACTTGTGACGGTTGCGGAGGAATGGCGGGAGGTGACTGCAAATACGTGTACTGCGCTGCTGTTTGGGGTGGGTGGAGCTGGTGCCGCTGCAAGACCGGGGAAGGGAACATCGGACAGTAGCTGTTTGTGGGGCAAAAGGCTATGCGAAGGAAACATGTCGGGACTGGCGGCGTGAAATGCGGTGAAAAATTTAATTGCGTAACACGGGGAAAGTAGTGATAGGGAGGAAGGCGGTGCTCTGGACAGGGGCAATGACACGCGCCCCGATGCACATTCGACATGGAATGGCCTGATGGTGAGAAAACAGAACATAAAAAATTGCCTGGCTTGCGACGATCGCTCACTTGTGTTCCCGGTTCTCGTACGCGGACAAATCTCGTTTTTACCGCCACCATGTGAAAATTGATCCAATTCTAATTTTGCGCTATTATACTATAGCGACACAAAGGGAACCGACGGAAAAAAGAAAAGAAAAGAAAAAAGAAAAACCGTGCACACATACACCCCACATTCCCGCTGGACAGCACCAACAGATACAGACTATACGAATAAAACAATTCGTACTTAATTTTTGACAAACGACTTCTGAAACATTTCTTCATAACTCTGACAATGCTCTTCAGGAAGAAATTCCGGTTTTTTACGTAACCGTATGTTTCTTTCCTCAAAAAACTTGTACACTGTGTAGAAGAGCATGGTATCGCCCTCATTTGCAGCTGCTTCCAGGAACTGCCTAGCAGGTACAGTATCTATCCTCTCAGTGGCCTTTATGTATCTGAGGGCTGTCAGTATCTGCCCACGAGACAGGAGAATATCAACGAGCTCCCCATCAGCAATAGCCAGACGCTTAAACATGTCCATGGCAAGCTGTGTGGCCGGGGAGTACACGAGCTCCTTGGACAACAGGATGGTTGCAAGGTGCTTAGAATCGCTGATTATATGGTACTGCAGAAACTGGTGCAGCTGATAAAAACACTTGTTCTCGACAAGAATGTTCATCAACAGCTCGAAAATGAAGTGCTCTACCGGGATCTGTACCTTGTTCAATGAACGTATGTACTCGACCAGCACAGCCACAAGGAACCTGTAGGGCATATCCTTGCGGTCTTCAAAAGGGATGAAGAGACGAGTGTACACGTCCCTCTGGGTGATACCCACCTTGTACTTCATATCGGCATCTCCGGGCAGGGCCTTATACGCCTGGTTTATGAGATCAAACATCAATCCCAACACAGAGAGGTTGATCTGCCTCCCTGGTTCCAAGCAATCCTCGAATACAGACAGGATGACGTCCTTTCCCCCTTCCCTGTGGAGCAGAAGTTGCACCATCTCGCTCTTGTCATTCATCATGCTGCTAATTGTCGTCAGATTCAGGCGAAGCCTCCATATCACGCCATACTGGACGTCGATAATGATGTTTGGTTGGAAAAAGATCCACTTGGTGGAATACAGCTCGGGAAAGATCTCTGTGGGAGTATCGAGCAATAAGCTGTCCACAGTGCCCTTGTCTACTGATCGGGGGGAGGCCCTTGGGGAGTGCTTTGGGGGTATCAGCTTAATCGGAGCGATGGACAAGGGAGCGATGATAGCCTTATGCCTCTTAATGGAGCCCACCTGTTCTCCGCCAAAAGCAATGTCGAAGAGCATTGACGTCTTCCAGTGTTGATGATGAATGACTACCAGGTTGTCTACAACACTAAGCGTGAAGCGGGCATTGAAATCTATCTCGAGGATGTGAGTCACCTTGGCGGCGGCGCTATCACTAAAAAGTTGATATAAGCTAACCTCCGCCCTGCCTGCACGACTCAAGCTAGCATCAGCTCCGCTCCCTGCACGGCTTACTGCTCCACTTCCCGTACGACTCAAGCTGTTGTCCGCTCCACTTCCAGTACGACTCAAGCTGTTGTCCGCTCCACTTCCAGTACGACTCAAGCTGTTGTCCGCTCCACTTCCAGTACGACTCAAGCTGACATCTGCCCCACTTCCGATGTTACGAATAACAGCCACATATTGAACCCCATACAGGTTCACAATAACAACGTCCCTCTCTTGAATCAATGACTGCCCCTTGGGTTCCTGGGGACTGCTCGCATCCACTTCAAATTTTGGGAGCTTAATGATGGGTGTGGTAACACCCTGACGAAACATAAATGGGTAGATCACACCAGATCCCTTCACACAAACCACCAGCACAAGCTCTTCTGGTGAGAATATGGCCCAGCCAATAGGTATGGTGTAACTTTTTACCAATTTGAACTGCATGAAATATGGGTGGCACTGATACAGTTCAACTCCAGCGGAAGTGATCAGCACTAGATACTCGTTCCTGAACACCCAGTAAAATCCCACTATGTCCGCGTTTCCAGGCTTAAGGGGCAGCGACTGTTCCTTCCTGTCGTCAGAAAATATGCTTACAAACTCCACGCTGCACTTCCTTCGTTGGATCGCTAGGATTCGCGGCGAACCTGGAGAGAACTTGATGGTAGAGACGGGTCCCAACGCAGGAATCGTTATCTTGAAGTTGTCTTCTTCTGCTAATCCTTTCACGCGAACGTCGGCAAATCCATGCTTGATACAAAACATCTGGAAGTTGGTTTGGTCGAAAAAGGCGCTCTGTACTTGGTCTAGAGGGTCAAACGTAATTGGCACTTGGGAGAGCTCCAAGTAGTGCCCACTTCCTCCAGCCATCTCCGTGGCTTAATACTCCTTGGTCTTCTACAGTATCGTATACGAGAAGAAATTATGATAGGCGCGAAACGAAAGGCAACAATACACGAACTGTCACGCCCATGAGAAACCCTAGATTTAATAAAATAATTTAATATAAATTTATTATGACTGTGCACGTGAACTGTTCAAGTGTGGTGGTGGTTTGATAACCCTGCCTCGTCTTGTAACTATGCCCAGCATAGGCGGTGACTGATCATAATCCGAGCCACTGGACATCTTTCTTCTCTTGCTCTGTGCTCTGGTCACCCTCCGCCTCCCCTCTTCATCGCTGGCGCTACTCTCCGGCGCCACCTTCCTTTTCCTCCCACCCCGAGATCTCAGACTCATGGAGAACTTTGCTCTACACCCATCCGAGGCGTCACTGTCGTCTGAAAACGATTCATGTTTTGTGGACGCGGTGTTCTGAACGGAACGCGTCATTGACCCCCTAGTTCTGTATCCCGACCGCTGACACGCTTGAAGGAACTCCGGGGTGCAGAGTTCAAAGTATGATTCCAGTTCCTTGGCCATTTTGTAAATCTGCAGTTTAGAGCACACTTACATTACTTATGCTAAATACCCTCTCCCTTCCCCTTTACCTCCGAGTCTCTCGTGTTGTAAAGCCGGGCGTTCTCGAATATATGTCGGAGGTCAACGATGAAGTCACGCGGGGACGCGTACTGTTCCTGCTCAAGCTTGGTTTCAGAAGTGGTGAGATCCATTGGTTGCTTGACAAACTGCAGGTAGTCCTACATGTTTGGTTTATAAATTGAATCCAATGGTACTGAGGAGGGTGAAGACAGACAGACTTGCCTTGTAGACTGCCAGGTTTACCGGTCGAATGAATGGAGTAGAGTGTTCATTGTCTCTCAGCTGTCTCAGTAGTTTCTTTGCACCAGCAATCCACCATGTCTGGAAAAGAGATGTTCACATTAACACACTGAATTTACTTGATGAATTTCCTAGATGCCTATGCCAAGGGGGTATGAGATATTACTGAATGCTAAAAGTTACATCCTAGATAAGAGCATTTAAAGACTGTGAGGTACGTGTGATGGGAAAAGTTTAGTATGACTTTTCAAGGTCTTTAAATTCCTTGAACTGCCAGTAAAGGAGAGGAACTTCTCATTATATTGCTGTAGCTTAGTAGCTTACAGAGATGCAAAGAGATATTTAATCTAATTATCAGCTTACTCTAGTGTATCCAACTAGTCAATCAAGCTATAAAATCTATCGTAGGTACATTGTATGGGTTATCATTTTTAAATGCACGACTTGTATCCAATATTACTGGTGTTGACATGTGTAGGTACATGTATATGTGTTCATTTTTGCCTATTGGCTCACTCAACAAATTCACAAACAAATTAATCTTTGATTGGGGAAGTCTAGTTGGCTTTGAAAGCTGCATGTAGAGTTCTAACAAATCTCTGCAGGGATGTGGCTCTGTACAATTAGCAACAAAAGGACGAATGAAGTAAGGTGCAGTTTTGCCATAGCTGGTAACCAGTCAAGCTCTGCAGTGTTTGCAAATCCATTGGTAGTGAAACGACGTCAGTACAAGGGATGGGACGTATGTACCAAATGTGGGCGAATTGTGCCATTGAGTACATGTCGATTGCTCTCAATTCTTGAAGCCAAAAACGATGGGAAAAAAAAAAAATGCTATTATTATTATTATGTTTGTTAAACGTTGCATGTGCGTAACAATATATTGCTGCAGCATATAGCAAACTACACATACACATGAACACGAATGTAATTCTGCAAGTTTGTACTTTGAGCACCCACTTGCAAGTACACGTGTGTGGAGACACACCCCCCCCCCCCCCCCCCCCCCTCGGAAATCACTAAGTTTGGCACTTAAAGATACTCCTTGGACCATTTTCACAACACAAGTGTACGCTTACTGGGGAATGCAAGGACAAGCATAGGACTTTTTGAAAGATGCATTCTAGTACGGTGGTTTAATATTTACTTTGAAGTGCTAAGGTTTTGGAGAGTGGACAGGAGAGAATGCACTTATCTAATATGCTCCTTACGTGTCACCATATATCAGCATATATCAGCATATATCAGCATATACCAGCATATATCAGCATATACCAGCATATACCAGCATATATCAGCATATATCAGCATATACCAGCATATATCAGCATATATCACCATATATCAGCATATACCAGCATGTATCAGCATATATCAGCATATATCACCATATATCACCATATATCAGCCTATATCAGCATATACCCAGACACAATTGTATATAATGGTCGCACAGCACACCTTACCTTGGCATGCTGCTCCCCAGCTCCATCCTCCTCCTCCTCTTCATCCTCCTCCTCCTCGTCCTCCTCTTCCTCCTCCTCCCCCTTGTACTCCTCTTCCTCCTCCTCCTCTTCCTCTTCTTCCTCCTCATCTCCTCCATCATCCTCCTCCTCCTCCCTATCTCCATTCTCTTCCCTCTTCCCCGCTCCACCTGTCTTCTCTTCCCCATTGGCGGCATGCTGTGATGAGCTGCCCAGGTCAGGAACAGTGTCAGCTTCCATCGATTGCAGCTGGTCCTCCACCATATCCCCATCCTCATTAGGGAGGAGCCCCAGGTCGCCCGCGGCAACATCAGCCTCAAACTCGACGTTCAACGCTTCCTCCGGCTCATGACACTCCAGAGGGTTATTGCATGTGGGCGTGCTACAAGTGATTGGAGGAGTGCATACACACATGTGCACTGCACACACACATGCACTCACACATGCACTCACACATGCACACAAACATGCACTCACACATGCACTCACACATGCACACACATGCACTCACACATGCACACACACATGCACTCACACATGCACACATTGCCTTTCCCTCCCTATTCCAGTCACCCTCCAGCCAGCAGTTCATGTGCAAACATTAATACACACACACTAATATACTAACACATGCCACAAACATGCACACACACACATACACACACACACTAATATATACAAACACATGCCACAAACATGCACACACAAACACACACATGCATGCCTATATGCAGCATGCATACCTGATGAACCTCCAGAGGGTGTTCACTACAATCTTCCCATGTTTCACTATCAAGCTGTCTTGCTCGTTGTACAGTTGTGCATTGCGTCCCAATTGGAGCACCTCCCACTTCAGTGCTATCTTGCGTCTGTGAAGTGACCAGATGTCCTTAGGCATCCATCCTGCATCTACTGCCCCCATCTACCCACTCCTCCTCCCCATCTAATGCCCCCCATCTACCCACTCCTCCTCCCCATCTACTGCCCCCATCTACCCACTCCCTCCTCCCCATCTAATGCCCCCATCTACCCACTCCCTCCTCCCCATCTAATGCCCCCATCTACCCACTCCCTCCTCCCCATCTAATGCCCCCATCTACCCACTCCCTCCTCCCCATCTAATGCCCCCATCTACCCACTCCCTCCTCCCCATCTAATGCCCCCATCTACCCACTCCCTCCTCCCCATCTAATGCCCCCATCTACCCACTCCCTCCTCCCCATCTAATGCCCCCATCTACCCACTCCCTCCTCAACTTCCCACTTACCATCAACTCTCCTCCCCATCTACATATTCCTCCCATCTACCACTCCCTCCATCACCTCATCTATGCACCCTCCCATCTACCACTCCCATTACCTCATCTATGCACCCTCCCATCTACCACTCCCATTACCTCATCTATGCACCCTCCCATCTACCACTCCCTCCATTACCTCATCTATGCACCCTCCCATCTACCACTCCCATTACCTCATCTATGCACCCTCCCATCTACCACTCCCTCCACCACCTCATCACCTCATTAAAGCTCAAATCTTTCCCAAGTCTTTACCTGTAGAAACCATTGCCCAGTCGTGCCCTAATAGTGGTGAGGTCTGTTGGAAAAGGCACAGCAACGCAGTACATCGGCTCCTCCTCAAAGTCCACCGGGTTCACAAACATGGCCGCCTCTTCCATTGTGCACACTGCGTCCAGTCCCTGCAAGATGCGCTCCACCTCTCCTGCTCCTCCCCATTCCTCTGTCACATCTATATCTTCCACACGGGGCCCATCTAAAAAAATAATAATATAAAAACAACCATCAATTCACAATAGTTTTAATTTCATAATAAACCTGTGTCAGAGTCCGTTGGTTCCATGTCCCACGGACTGAGCAGGTCGGAGGCTCCATCCTCCCACTGCACCTTGTAACACTGCCAGTAGCTCTGGGGAACATCAGCTGAGAAGGGTTCCTGGGAGAGGACACACCCCTTCCACCGCGATCCTTCTATGAAACTGGAGAACTGACTTCCGACCTTCCACTGGTGCTGGAGGGAAGCCACAAAGGTGTGCTCCAGAAGCATGAAGTCTAGTACGCCATCCATGTCGTGGTATCTGGGGTGGGAGGGGTTAGTGTGATGGTGGGAGGGGAGGGAGTGAAGGTGGGAGGGGTTAGTGTGATGGTGGGAGGGGAGGGAATGAAGGTGGGAGGGGTAATGTGATGGTGGGAGGGGAGGGGGTGAAGGTGGGAGGGTCAGAGAGTGAGGGGGACATAAATCAGTTGTGTTGTGAGAGGGTGGATATTGTCAACACTTGCTTGAAAGTGAATGTGGCTCTTTTGCAAGCCTGTGCGCTGGTGGAAGGACCATCAGTGTTGGGCACGGAGGAAGACAGTGGGACTGCAGAGGGGGAGGTGTGATAGGGAGAGGTGTGATAGGGGCGTGCTGTATTTGCACAAATAGTTACCAAGGGTGATGCAGCAGAGAGTGGGCGGGCCAGTAACAAAGCGAACATTTTTTACCAGACAGATTTCAT